>CM038793.1:177480406-177589090 GCA_021764765.1 Vicia sativa | reverse complement strand
GAATTATTTTAAGCCTACACACTTAGGATTAAGTGTTAGAGCAAAGGAGAAACATTCGGTAATGAGATCATTCAGCGTGTGCATCTGACTACTTTTTCATTGACTCCAACGAATCAAATGACATCTCGGGATGCTTACCGACCACTTTGAAGACTTACTTGACACGTAAGCGTTCGACAACTGGAGGCAACTATTTGGGTAGACTAAAGATCCAAATTGCTAGGCTCAAACTTATGTAACCAACTCTATAAAACCAGGTATAAAAGTCACCTCACACGAAACACAAGGTACACTTTTCTATCTCCACTTTTCACTCTGATCATCTTAAATCTCGAATGAACTTGAACATTAAAATGTAACCTTATAAATCCACTTCACTACCGTATCAAAGATCATCACCACCACTTGTTTAGAATTCACGTCAATCAATTACATCCAATTATAATTCCAAAACAAAACAAGTTTATATTTACATTTAATGTTTTGCATTGAAAAAATTATCCTAATAAAAGCAAAGAAAAAACTAGACTTAGTATTGTATATTTAATTGGTATAGTTATAGTAAATATTAAAATGACATTTAGAAATTTGAACAAGAAATATATTTTGAAGAGCATTAATTAATGTTTTAGTGTCCAATATTGAAGAGATATTTTACGAATGATAGTTGAATTGAATTCTTTTGTTTTGCGCTGTTACTAGTTCTTACTTACTACTCAGAAGAAGAAGTGGTGTTGAGGGGTGCACGCACGCACACGCGCTACTGATTCGAAGAAGAAGAAGTGTGTTGAGGGGGTGCACGCACGCACGCACGCGCTGGTGATTCGAAGAATAGGCGTTGATTCACCGCGGACGCGTACTTGACCGAATATTGTCTCCTCTCTCAACTAACTCAACTCTTTTCTTGTTGTGATTATCATAAACACTAATATGGAGGATGCAATTAGGGTTTCTTCCCTTCTTACTGGTTAGACGCTTGCGAAGATATCCCTTGATGATTTCATTGATTTCGATCTCTCACCCCAACCAACCACAATCAATCATCAAGATTTTTGGCGGTATCGATGGAATCTTTGACAGTATCAAGAACGGTGCTGGCCTCCCTCTTCCCGTCACTCCGCCACCACCGCCACTTCTCACTCCGATGCTTCTGCTGCTGTTGCTGTTGTTGAGTTTGTTGATCAAGATGAACAAAGGTTCAGCAAAAGCTCGTGTTAATGGATACATCAATGAGAGAGTTAACCATCAAACCAATCATCAGGAGAAATATGACAGGTGTTTTAGTGGTAGGAAGAGGCCGAGGACTCAAGATTTCAAGAAAAGGATAATTCTGTTTGTGTTAGGAGAGATGTTAAGGGTTATTGGGAGAGGATAAGTCTTCTGCTTCTAATGATTTGGTGTTTCGCTCCGGGACTTGGGAGCCTGATCGGGTTCCACAAGATAAAATGATTGTTGATGTTAAACAGGAAACTATTACTGAGCAGGTTGTTAAGGAGAAGGTTCCTGAGGAGAAAGCTAGACAGTATCAGTTGGATGTTCTTGAGCAAGCCAAAAGTAGAAATACCATAGCTTTTCTAGAAACTGGAGCTGGGAAAACACTCATTGCTGTTCTTCTCATTAAATCTATACACGAGACTTTAAATCAGCAGAATAAGAAAATGCTTGCTGTGTTTTTGGTTCCTAAAGTTCCACTTGTTTACCAGGTAATTAGTGTGTGTGTGTGTGTATGCTGTATATTCATGCTGTTCTAGTTCCATGTCTAATTACAACAAGCTGAAATTGTTCTTGCTCTTTGTTTATTTACAGCAAGCTGAAGTAATCCGGGAGCGCACTGGATATCAAGTGGGCCACTATTGTGGAGAAATGGGGCAGGATTTCTGGGATGCTCGAAGGTGGCAGCGGGAATTTGACACTAAGCATGTGTGTTTTCAACTTTCTATTTAAGATCACTTTGTTTTCTCTCTTTTATTAACTTCTTTGATTTGTACGGCCTTTTGTATAGTTTTTCTCGGGTTGAATATATGCTTTCTCTATACTCTCCTATGCCACCACTTGGGGTTAGGCCTTTGGGCATCTCCAGGTTATAATTTATCCTAAAAACTAGAAATGTATACTTATTGGCTTGTTTGTAACCCTCTTATAGTTGATTTCTATTTTTTTCACTTAAAATACTGTACTTGTGAAGATGCGAGTTAAACAAATCCAAACGTTAAAGACACGACTCTGTACGAGTTTAAAGATTTTTTTAATTGATTTTCCCGACCTTGTAGCTATTCTTCTTCGGCTAGCTGTGTTTTTGACTTTTTGTACTGCAATTACTCAATTGGTTATTTGTGCTGTAGGTTTTAGTTATGACTGCTCAAATACTTTTGAACATTTTGAGACATAGCATAATAAAAATGGAAGGAATCAATCTCCTGATTCTGGATGAATGCCATCATGCTGTAAAGAAACACCCATATTCCCTGGTGATGTCCGAGTTCTACCATACAACACCTAGAAAAAGGCCATCTGTATTCGAATGACTGCTTCTCCTGTTAACCTTAAGGGTAATTATGAAGACACTCAATTGAACTAGGGATCCTTTCACTGTTACTATTTTTCTCTTCATGCCACAATTTGCTTGGGGATTGAGCCCTAGTTCAACAACTTTCTACTCTTGTAGTATACGTGATCAACATTTTTTGTGTTTATGGTATATTCAGGTGTCTCCAGCCAAGTAGACTGTGCAATAAAAATTCGTAATCTTGAAAGTAAGCTAGATTCAATAGTTTGTACCATTAAAGATCGCAAAGAGCTGGAGAAACATGTGCCTATGCCTTCTGAAATTGTGGTGGAGTATGATAAAGCGGCCAGTCTGTGTTATTTACATGAGCAAATAAAGCAGATGGAGGCTGAAGTTGAGGCTGCAAAATCTAGTTCAAGAAGAAGCAAATGGCAGTTTATGGGAGCTAGAGATGCTGGAGCTAAGGAAGAGCTGCGCCAAGTATATGGTGTTTCTGAAAGAACAGAAAGTGATGGAGCTGCAAACCTAATTCAGAAGTTGAGAGCTATTAATTATGCACTTGGTGAACTGGGACAGTGGTGTTCATATAGGTACATACTATTTCATGGAGAGTGAGGAATATGAATTTTATAGCTATATATATATATATATATATATAATTTCTCTTTTGTTTTCAGGTTGCACAATCTTTTCTTGCAGCTCTGCAAAATGATGAAAGGGCAAACTACCAACTTGATGTCAAGTTTCAGGAATCTTATTTGAGTAAAGTTGTGTCTCTTCTGAAATGTCAACTGTCAGAGGGTGCTGTTTCCGACAAAAATGGAGTAGATAACTCAGGTATTGGTGCAACTCACAATGGGTCTGATGAACACGAAGAGATTGAAGAAGGAGAGCTTCCAGACAGTCACGGTGAGCCTGGTTCTTCAAATGTTGTAATGTCTAAAATTACACGTGTTGAGTGGTTCATATCTTGTAGTTTATCCCGATAAGTTACTACTTACTAGTATAGTATGCATAAAAAATGGGACTCAGAAATTTAGACAATATTTTACATGTGTCTTAGAATTTGGGTTAGTACTAACTCATCCCTACAAACCGACTTTTAAGGTGGTGACCTCCCCATTATAAACACTTTGTTGGGCCATATTTTATCCAATGTGGAGCTTTTAACACCACCACCTTCACGCCCAGAATTGGACATCTGGAGCATGACTCGAGTGGCCCAATAGCGGAAACATGATAGAATATGGCCCAGTTTGAGTTTAATTCAACCCTTACAATACCGATTTGTAATGTTATGGGGGCCTCTCATTATAAACTCTTTTCAGGTCTTCACTCTTTTCTATATGGGACTTGTGTTTTTTTCCCAATACTATTGGACTTGATGCACAAATATAAATGGTGGGTGTCCTAGATTGATAGACTTTGATACTAAAATTTAGGTTGGTCCAAACTCATCCTTATAAAATCTGCTTTTAAGGTAAAGCTGTCCCCAATTATAAACACACTGTCATTGCTATATCTCATCCATTGTGAGACTCTACACAATGTGTAAAGTATCCATATTTTGTGTGCATTTGTGCATGAACATTAAAAGTTGGACACTTGGTGGTACCAATCTTTGAATTACTTCACATGTTTAGTAAAATTCTGCCTGTTGTCACTCACCATGTTTTTATCCTTGATGTCTCTATTTTACACTTCCATATGTAAAGCTATTTAAATTAAATACACCTATGGTTAAGATGGAATGTAGTTTGGTCCTCTAATTAATCCGGTGCACTTTTGTATAGTTGTCTCTGGTGGGGAGCATGTGGATGTCATAATAGGTGCTGCTGTGGCCGATGGCAAGGTGACCCCTAAGGTGCAGGCTTTAATCAAAATACTCCTCAAGTATCAGAACACAGACGACTTTCGTGCAATCATCTTTGTTGAGCGTGTTGTGTCTGCGTTAGTTCTACCAAGGTTATATATGTAAATTACATGCATAGTTTGTTTTGGTTGCCTCCATTGTATAATCAAGATCCTATTGGCCCATTGTCTAATAATTTTGCAGGTTTTGCTGAGCTTCCATCTCTTAGTTTTGTGAAGTGTGCAAGCTTGATTGGTCACAACAATAGTCAGGAAATGCGGACCCACCAAATGCGATACAATTGCTAAGTTCCGTGATGGGCGGGTAAGATTTATATCTTGCTAACTTGACTGCACAATCAGATGCACTTGGGAGAAATAATCCCTTGTGTTTTCCGATCTCATTTTACTCATATGTAGGTCACATTGTTAGTTGCCACTAGTGTTGCTGAAGAAGGACTTGATATCCGACAATGTAATGTTGTTATTCGCTTTGATCTCATAAAGACCGTTCTGGCATACATTCAGTCTAGGGGCGTGCTAGAAAGCCTGGGTCTGATTACATCCTAATGGTTGAGAGGTAATTGTTATGGCTTTGTTATCTGTTGGTGTGTGTTCAAGTATTGTTTCTAGAGCTTTTGTAAGCCAAAAATATTAAAACCTCTCTGCGACAGAATTGATTATGTTTGGCCGCTGGGTTTTATCCTTCCTTGGAGGACCTGTTTTCTTACTTACAGTTTTGCTTAAAATCAAGTCAAATGATCTGCAATCATAGCATTGGTTCTGACATGGTGAAAGGTGTAGATAACCCATTCACTTGTGTAACTAGAAATGGCTTTATTATTTTATGGGTGTTTTTAAACTATTGTTATCATTATGATTTTCCTCGAACAATTGATTTTCTGTTCTGTTTTTTATTTGGTTGAGGTTCTTTGGTAAGGGGGAGGTCCAGTAATTAGTTTGGGTTGGAAGGTAAACTGAAGCTGTAGCTTAGTTGTTTCTCAGAATGTGGACATGGGATCATGTAGTCTAAACTATGGGCCACTTTAGGCAAGAATCACATTTGATTGTGTCCGAATGATTTATTTGCAAAATATGTTATGAGTTTTCAATCAATGATTGCTTATGCTATCGAAGGTTACTGCTTTTCCTTTTCCAGCAGTCATGCATTAACTGGCTGAGATTTTTATGGATATTGCATTGATATACATTGGTTTTCTTCTTTTATATTTTATACCTGGTGTTTTATATGACAGTAGTGGGTGAATAACTTAAAACTATTTCAACCCCCTGGATTGATTTGTACTGTAAATAGGGGAAATTTGTCACATGAAGCATTCCTAAGGAATGCCAGGAACAGTGAGGAGACTTTGCGAAGAGAAGCAATAGAGAGAACAGACCTTAGTCATCTGAAAGACACTTCAAGGTTGATTTCTGTAGATACCCATCCAGAAACAATTTACCAGGTGAAATCCACTGGTGCAGTAGTTAGCTTAAATTCTGCTGTAGGTCTTGTCCACTTCTACTGCTCTCAGCTACCTAGTGACAGGTGCTACTTTCTGTTTGAGATTGGTGATTTGCTTTACTAGCTTTTGTATTTTGAGCTTCAAATTATGATTTGAATGTCTTCTATTCATTATCCAGATATTCAATTCTTCGTCCCGAGTTTATTATGGAGAAGCATGAAAACTCGGAGGCCCACTGAATATTCTTGCAGGCTTCAACTGCCATGTAATGCACCATTTGAAAATCTGGAGGGTCCTATCTGCAGTTCAATGCGCTTGGCACAACAGGCATGTTATCATTTATTATGAACCGCCTAGATTTTGCTCATCTTATAAACAAGCGCTGGTTATTGATTTGGTGTTTTGCAGGCTGTTTGTCTAGCTGCTTGCAAAAAATTGCATGAGATGGGAGCATTTACTGACATGTTATTGCCTGATAAAGGAAGTGGGGGAGAAAAAGAAAAGGCAGAGCAAAATGATGAAGGGGATGCACTTCCAGGGACTGCTAGACATAGGGAGTTCTATCCTGAAGGTGTGGCCGATATACTGAAGGTTGGTTCATTCTGCAAATTATATGTTCTAAGTTTTTATTTTTGTGATGTGGGATTTTTGGTATATTGTTGACCCGAACAGACAAGAACAGCAATGCCTTTTCTTACTACTAGATGAGTTTGGTTAGATGATTCAAATGACGACATAATGATATTTACTGTGTTATTTAGAAAATTATATCTAATGTCAGATCAGTTAAATCCAATTCCTTTTAATGACCAGTACACATTGTCAATTGTTACTTGTATATAAAGCTTGTGTTATAATATCTGCAATCAAATGCTGTGAGCTTTAAGAATCATCAACAAAACTCCTAGAATTTGGGTTTGGCATAACTTAATCCCACAAAACCGACTTATAAGTTGAGGGATGCCCACCACTGATAACCATTATTCAGGCCATATTAATATCCACTCTTAGGAATAAAGAAGATAAATAGTGAATAATTGCAATCTTGATTCTAGAATTCTAGATATTTTCCCCATATAGGAAATGAAAAGAACAAGGATGCTTCTACAAATGAGAGCATCTACTATGTATCTGTGCCATAAAAAGTGTGCTTTTATTGGACTTCAGTTACAAGGGGGGTTTTGTTCCTAGCTTCATGTTCTCGCCAATACTGCTCTTATCTTGAGTTTATTGCCTTGCCCAAAAATATCCACTGTTGCTCATTGCTATCTGGATTTTTAGGGAGAATGGATCTTATCTGGAAAAGATGCTTGCAAGGACTCCAAATTGCTTCATCTTTATTTGTATACCATAAAGTGCGAGAATGTAGGCCAGTCAAAGGATCCGTTCTTGACTCAGGTTTCAGATTTTGCAGTACTTTTTGGCACTGAGCTGGATGCAGAGGTAGTAGTTTCTATCTGTGCTACTACTTTTAGATCATTTATGAGTATTGTAACTCATTTTCTCCCTCTCTGACTGCATTTATTTGTGTAGGTGTTATCGATGTCCATGGATCTATTTATTGCTCGAACCGTGACTACCAAGGCATCTCTTGTCTTTAGGGAGTCAATAGATATCACTGAGAATCAGGTTGATAGATTAATAATTGTCCACTCTTTTCAAATGTTCATAACTTTTAAATATTTTAATTTCTAAAAACTGGAAGAAAACTATTTTTTTATGGCACGCAGCTGGCATCCCTGAAAAGCTTTCATGTAAGATTAATGAGCATTGTCTTGGATGTGGATGTTGAACCATCTACCACTCCTTGGGATCCTGCAAAAGCATATTTGTTTGTCCCAATGGTCGGCGATAAGTCTTTAGATCCTATGAACCAAATTGACTGGCATCTGGTTGAGACAATAATTGGAGCTGATGCGTGGAAAATCCTCAGAAGGCTCGACCAGATGTTTACCTTGGCACTAATGAGAGAACTTTAGGTGGCGATAGAAGGGAATACTGGTTGGGAAGTTGCGTCATGGCTTGGCTTTTGGGCAAAAATCACATCCAACCTACGGAATCAGAGGAGCTGTGGCCCAGTTTGATGTAGTGAAAGCTTCAGGATTGGTTCCTAACAGAGATTCCGTGCAAACAGAAAAGCATATCAACATGACTGGCAAAGGAAAATTGATGATGGCAGATACCTGTACCAGTGCAGATGATCTGGTAGGGAGAATTGTAACTGCTGCTCATTCAGGGAAGAGGTTTTATGTTGATTCAATACGCTATGAAATGTCAGCAGAGAATTCTTTCCCTAGGAAAGAAGGTTATCTTGGTCCTCTGGAATACAGTTCATATGCTGATTACTACAAGCAAAAGTATGATGTAGAATTCTCTTATACATTATATTAGTCTTCTAGTATTTCCGCTTTTGTTTTGATTTTCTCTTTGTCATCCAGCCAAGCCTCCCTACTCCATTTTTTCTTACTCTTTTGTTTGTGTCTTGAAATATGTTACTGACAATATGTTAGCCACATTGCACCTATAATGTTGTGCAGGAAGACCAGGAAGCTAATCTTAATCTGTAAAGGAGGCATCTGTTGTCACCTCAATCGGAATGGATTTATCAATAATGTCCCATGGAGTGACAATAGCATGATGTTGATCCTTCAGATTACAGAAGCTTTGTCTCTTCCTGCATAACTCAGGGTATGGCTGCTGGTTTTCTATTAGATATGGTGTTGATTTGGTTTACAAGCAGCAACCTCTTATAAGAGGGCGTGGTGTATCATACTGCAAGAATCTTTTGTCCCCTCGATTTGAACACAGTGAAGGTGCTCTCTCTTAATTCCTATTCTACAATTATTAAGTTTTTCCACAAATTTGTATGTTTATTTAACGGGGAATGTTGCACTATTGTAGCACACGAAGGTGAATCTGAAGAGACTCATGACAAAACTTACTATGTTTTCCTTCCTCCCGAGCTATGCTTGGTACACCCACTGCCTGGATCACTCGTTCGTGGTGCTCAGAGGCTGCCTTCAATAATGAGGAGGGTTGAAAGCATGCTGCTTGCAGTTCAGCTTAAGAATATGATAAATTATCCTGTTCAGGCTTCAAAGGTATCTTCTCAGCTCAAGGTAGTTAGTTAGCTTTTACTTCTAGTTTCTGCAGTTAACCCATGCATTCTACATTAACAGATCTTGGAGGCCTTGACCGCTGCCTCTTGCCAGGAGACATTTTGCTATGAAAGGGCAGAGCTTCTAGGAGATGCTTATCTGAAATGGGTTGTTAGTCGCTTTCTTTTCCTAAAATATCCACAGAAACATGAAGGCCAGCTTACTAGGATGAGACAACAAATGGTCAGTAACATGGTATTATATCAGTATGCATTAAGTAAAGGTCTTCAATCATATATCCTAGCAGATCGCTTTGCCCCATCTAGATGGGCAGCTCCTGGGTGCTGCCTGTATTTGATGAGGATACAAAGGATGATGAGTCATCTTTATTTGACCAAGAGAAGTCCATTTGTAAGATTGAGATGATGGATATCACTGATGGGTTTGAGGATGAAATGGAAGATGGTGAGCTTGAGAGTGATTCAAGTTCTTACCGAGTTCTGTCCAGCAAGACACTTGCAGATGTTGTGGAAGCACTGATTGGAGTATATTATGTCGAAGGTGGTAAGAATGCTGCTAACCATCTTATGAAATGGATTGGTATTCACATAGAGATCGATCCCGATGAGATGGAGTGTACAACAAAGCTATCCTGTGTTCCAGACAGCATACTCAGGAGTGTTGATTTCGGTGCTTTAGAAGGGGCTCTAAATCTTAAGTTTAAAGACAAGGGGCTGCTGATAGAAGCCATAACTCATGCCTCAAGACCATCCTCAGGAGTATCCTGTTATCAGCGGTTGGAGTTTGTTGGTGATGCTGTGCTGGACCATCTTATAACCAGGCACTTATTTTTCTCGTACACAGACCTGCCACCAGGACGTCTGACTGACCTTCGTGCTGCTGCTGTAAACAATGAAAATTTTGCACGTGTTACAGTTAAACACAATCTTCACCTGCATTTGCGACATGGGTCTAGTGCCCTAGAAAAACAGGTTTTATTTCTCCCCAGTGATTTCATTTATTAGTTAGTACTTGGAGATTGATCATGTACCTACATTTCTTAGTATCTTGAGCAAGTTGTTTATGATCTGTTGGGGTCTGTGGTCTACCTGACATTGCACTTTTGATTGTCTACAGATTAAAGAATTTGTGAAGGAAGTTCAAGAAGAATTGTTAAAACCTGGGTTTAACTCGTTTGGTCTTGGAGACTGCAAAGCTCCCAAGGTCCTTGGTGACATTCTTGAATCTATTGCCGGGGCCATTTTTCTTGACAGTGGGAAGAATACTGCTGTCGTTTGGGAGGTTAGCACCTAACTTTTAAGCATATAGACCCTTCCTATATATATATATATATATTTTTTTTTTTTTTCTATCAAAAAGTTTGACAGATAATATATATATATTTTTTTTAATTTCCCCAGGTTTTTCAGCCTCTTTTGCATCCTATGGTTACACCAGAGACTTTGCCAATGCATCCTGTCTTGAGCTGCAAGGCGATGCCAGCAGCAGGCGAAGGTTTGGAGTACAGAGCTAGTCGTGCTGGCAATTTGGCGACTGTTGAAGTATTCATTGATGGGGTGCAAGTAGGGACTGCTCAAAATCCACAGAAAAAATGGCACAGAAATTAGCTGCCAAGCGCCTTGCTGCTTTGAAAGAGAAGGAAGTGAGCAAAATTCAGGAGAAAAATGATGAAAACTGGACAAAGAATGGGAACCAGACATTTACTAGACAAACATTAAATGACATCTGTTTGCGAAGAAACTGGCCTATGCCATTCTACCGGTATGAAAATATATAGTAACTTGTATATCACTATGAATGGTTTTGCTTTAATAGAGCTAAAATGGCTTGACTTGATTTGTAGGTGTGTGAGTGAGGGAGGTCCTGCACATGCAAAGAGGTTTACATTTGCAGTGCGCGTGAATACTACTGATAAAGGCTGGACAGGTGAGTGTGTTGGAGAGCCAATGCCAAGTGTCAAGAAGGCCAAAGACTCAGCTGCTGTTCTTCTCTTAGAACTAATAAACAAATTATACTCGTGATAGATAGATAGATGGAGTGTTTATTATTCACATTCTATCTAGTAATATTAATCAACTTGTTCAAAATCTACCATATTACAGTTAGATGGAGTGGTTAAATAAATTATAAACCACCATATATGAAAGTTGTATCAATGATAAAAATATATAAGTTATAATCTACATTGTATGATACAAAATGTTGGGTGCTTAAGTATCAACACTAGAATAAAGTTAACATAGGATTAGAAATGACAATATTAGAGAGAATGTTGGTGTAGTTATAATAGACTTAGGTGGTTTACACACACACACACACGTAGAGAAGACTTTTAAATTATGTAGTAAGGAGAGTAGTTGAGATGGAGAGGGTCAAATAGTTAGAGCTAGAAGAAGATCTAGGAAAATTATAAGAGAAGTTATTAATTAGAATCTCAAGCTTAACAATCTAGATAAAAGCATGGTCCTAGAATATTAGGATGGAAGTTAATCCATGTAGTCGCTTGCATTTAGTGGGATAAAGTTTGGTTGTTGTTGTTGGTGGTTGTAATCTACATAGCACTTTTTGTTCTAGCATAATGTTAATGAACACCACCCGCCAGTATTTTGTAACAGAGATGATTGTTTAGAAGTTAAAAAATTGAGTAAAAAGTTTCAAAATTCTGTTAATTTTGTGAAAACATTTTCACAATTCTGTTAATTTTGTGAGAACATTTTTAAAATTTTATTTTTTTAGTGTTCATCTCAATATTGTTTTCTCGTTAACAACTAAAACTAATACATTTGAAGAAATAAAAATCGAAAAAAGTTTTTACAAAATAAACAGTCTGATTGTCTGTTTTGTAGGATATATTTTGAAGCAGCTCATTTAAAACGTCTATTTTGCATGCCACAATTTTGAAGTAGTTCATTTAAATATTGGCTGATGATAGAGATTTTCCTGCTACCACCCTTAAATATGCTATTTTACCAAAATATCCTAAAAATCTGGATATTTAGTGATTTTTGGTACATATCGGAAATTTTATAAGGAATACTGAAAATTATGTTAAATTTATTATTTTTACCGTGACAGATGTTTCGTATTGGAAATTTCAAAAATCTGGTACCGAAAAAATATAGGATATTTAAAATTTTCGGTATGGTTTCAGTACAAAAAATAACCAGGAATATTAATTTTTGATAATATTGGGACTTAATTTTTATTGTTTTTTAAACGTATAAATTTATACTTGAATAAAATATATCGGAAATATAAAATTTTATGATATATACAAAAAGGTATCAGAAATTTGGTATGAAATATCAGAAATTTGGTTTTTGGTAACGGTAAATATTTTTTGGTTTTTGGTAAATATTTTTTGGTTTTTGGTAACGGTAAATATTTTTTCAAAAAGAATTAAAATTTTGAGTAAATATCTTCTGTGTGTAATATAAAAAATGAGGGGTGGCAGGTTCTCTTGATGATAGGGTCTCATAAGCTTTTTGATAATGCTTATGCTGCAAGCATAATTATGTGATTGATTTCACATATAAATTAGGAACTGATTTTGTCCTATCAAATGTGATCTTAGTAAAATAACAGATGTTTGGTTACAATCAAACAAATACTGTGACACAAGAGTATGGAATTAACATGATAAATAACATAACGCCAAATCATGCAACAGAAAGTGGTAAACATGGTTAAAACACATAAATTTGAAGGATTCTACATGAGAAGTATTACATATCAAGTGGTATAATTTTATCCAACTAATTTAAGAAATAATAATTATAGAAGTTTAGATCCGGTTGATGAAAACATATTTTAGAACTGTGTAGATTACAGCTTATTCTGATTAACTAGTGGAGATCGGCCAACGGAACAGCATTCTTGTCTATCTCCTCAAGGTATGCAGAATATATTCCGCGTAAAGATCCCTGCACCAAATCATTGAAAACAAGATATTAGTAGAAGAAGATATGAAGCTGATTGCAGAACAATTCAACATTTGTTACAGATAATACTGACATTGAGTGCTGAATGGCTTCAACAGCAGTGGTTGGAGGTAGAAAATCATTCACTGCCACTTCCTTGTTCTCATTCTTCTTGTCTTAGCATAAATGTTAAGAAAAAACACTCATGTTTGTAAACAAAATAAATCATAAATCAAGATTGTTATGTGGATACAATCTTCAAAAAGCGTCAATTTCCATGATGCGATGAGGTGCAAGTTCTTTGTAGTCAGTAAAGTGCTTATATTCTGGATCATCAGCACATACTGCAATGATTTTATCATCCTTCTCTCCCTGATCAATCATCGGCATGAGTCCAATGGCTCTTGCTCGAAGGAAACAACCAGGAAGAACTGGCTCTTGCATCAGAACCAGGACATCAATTGGATCATTGTCTTCGCAGAGTGTGCGAGGATAAAACCATAGTTATGAGGATAAACAACTGACGAATACAAAATTCGATCCACCTGAACAATATTATTCAAATGTTGAAAATAACAACCTAAATATCGATAACCCGAAATCTGTTTCAAATTGGTTTATACCTTGATTAAACCAGTTTTCTTGTCAAGTTCATATTTGACCTTGCTTCCTTTAGTGATCTCCACAACCTGCAACAAGCAAAATCGTTTTGCGTATTGGTCTAAAACGGAAACATCCAAAGGAAATAGATGATGCGAGAACTTACACAATTGAAAATATGGGGAGCTCCAGGTCCTGCATATTGAATACTTGAAATTGAAATTAACAAGATTTCCAACTGTATTAAAGATATGAAAAAGACTTAGATGGTGTACCGATTTCAAGATCATGCCAAGGGTGTGCAGCTACTGATCTCCTCGACAAAGATGAAAGAATCCTTTCGTTCAAACGTGGAGCTGGACGCGATTCTTGAACTTCTTGAACTTCCTGAACTTGTTCATCATGATCACTCATCTTCAAATCAAACACATGAATGAATAAATAACCAAATATCAAATATCAAACATATTGCATTCAATGCCACATATCAAATATCAACATGTTGCATGCATGGTTTTAAAAATGGTCGCGCCAGTGATTTTGATCAATACAGATGTATAGTATAGCGTCGTCTGCTAATACTGTTTTGTCGTGACAGTTATTTAAAACCCTTGGTTGCATGCAATACCAAAAATAATAATAGAAAGGCATACACACCTTGATCAAGTGTAAATGAAAGTGAGATTGGAGTAAGTGTTAGTTATGATTGATTTATATGGATATTTATATGTGGAGAGAAGAATAAGAGAGACTTTGTCACCAAGCATCTTTATAGGAGAACTCTACGCTTACCATTACATTTGTTTTGTCTAAATTTCAAGAATTCGTTATAACATTTATTCATTTTCTTATGGTATTAATTCACCCTCACAACACCGAAATGCATGCTAAACTAATCTAATATATCTCCAAACTTTTTTATTTAGAAAGGAATACTATTGATATTTTACACAGTCTAGAATCATTGTTCTTACAACAAACACAACTAAGAATCAAATTAATTCTACTATTGTATTGCACCAATTACCACTATTTTTATGCTAAAACTGTTATAATTGAACTAAGATAATTTAGCCCATTTATATTTTATTTTGCAATTTCTTTTCGTAACTTTTATTATTATAAGTTATATTATTAACATGATTGAAATTCATATCTTTTTATTTTCACATTTTTATTAAGCGGTGTGGGTAAAAAGTTAGTTTATGAGAATAAGTTTCATTTTGGATAATGAAATATATGCATATTCACGGAAAATCTATGTAAATAATGAATACTATGATTAAGAAAAAAATCAATTTTATGTGCTTGCAAGAAGCTAACTGGACAAGTGAAAAGCGAAAAGAATTAGACAATTCAGGATTTAAACTTTGCCACATCGAAAAAGTTAGATCAAGAAATAGGGTAGGGATTATTTTGGAAAAAGTGGAAGAAGAATATTGTAGATGTGAAAAGAGTTGCAAATATAATCATAATCTTGAAATTATAGCGGAACAAGACACCTTCAATGTTATTAGTGTTTATACACCTCATATTGGATTAGCGAGAACACTTTAAGGTAAAACTTTGGGAAAATTTAAAAGACTTAATTCAGGATAAACTCTAAGGATATAAGTTATTCTAGGAGGGGATCTAAATGGACATGTAGTAAGCATATCAAGAGGTTTTAATGACATGCATGAGGTATGGTCTCGAGGAGGTAAATACGGAGGGTAATCCATCTTGGAGTTTTCGTAAGCTTTTGATCTTAATATAGCTAATACTTGGTTTAGAAAAAGAGTTGATTATCTTATCTCATTTAAATGAGGGGTGACATGTTCTCGGATATAATTCTTTCTTATTAGAAAGATATATAGGAAGATTTTCTTGGATTGTAAAGTTATTTCAGGAGTGAAATTGACTATTAAACATGGAATATTGGTTATGAATGTAAGAATTAAGAGGAGAGCAAAGAGTAGAAGTCACATAGGAGCGCCACTAATCAAGTAATGGCCAGAAAATATAAATGATATTTGGAGTGATATGACCTAAGAGATTAGAAAAGTAAATAAATAAATGTTGAGAGAATCATGAGGTTTTGGATTTAGGGGTAAATAATTGTGGAGGTAGAATGAGTTCACTCATCATTGATAATTTTCCCAAGTGTGCCAAATCTTGTGAAAATATTTTTGACTAAAAACATAGTTACTTCTTTGGCATCATTTGTTGGCGTTGCCACTGCCTCTATCCACTTAGTTCATAAGAATATATAGATTTCCAAAAGATAGGGGGAAAGTCTATGTCCCATACATCTAACAATTCAATTTCTAACCCGCACAGTAGATTTGCATATTTTTTTAGCAATCAGGTACTTAATTGCAATATAATTTATGTATATACCACAAACTTGATGCCCACCAAATATGATCTAAATTTCTAAAAACTAAAGACAACAAATAACAGTGGTGATATAATTGGTTTGCGCTTTGAATTTTTTCCCCGAAAATTTCAAAAATACCACACCCCAAATATTTTTTTTCGTCGTTTGAGCTGGCGAAAGGGCCCACCAAATTTTTTCTGTGTACGCTTTTGCCATTTGAAATGGAGAAAGTCTTTTTTTATTTTTAATTTTTCGTTTTTTTATTCTGAAAAACAATTAAATGATTTTTTAATATATTTTTATTAATTAATTAATTAAATATAGTTAATATACTTTTAAATAATTAAAATTTAGTTAAAATATATTTTTAAATAATAATAATTAATTAAAATTTAATTAAACATTTTTTTTAAATAATAATAATTAATTAAAATTTAATTAAACATACTTTTAAATAATAATAATTAATTAAAATTTAATTAAACATTATTTTAAATAATAATAAATCAAAATTTAATTAAACATAATATAAAATTAAATATAAAAATTATAATTAAAAATTTCATTCATTAACTAATAATTAAATTACAATAAAGGATAAAAAAATACAAATTATTGTTGATGTTGATGATGCAAACGAGAACCAGAATGACAATGACGCGGTACTGGAACACGAAAATCAAAACCATATTGTTGTGTTGGTTGGGTCTCTTGTGTTGGATCTGAGGGCGGTGGATTTTCTTGTGCAGGAGCGTTATCTTGTGTTGGAGCCGCAGGTGGAAGTTGAGCAAAAACCATTTCTTGAAATTCAAAATCACTAACATTAAGATCCAAACCAAAATTGAGATTGAGTTGGGTGTATGAGATTGGTTGTGGGTGACAGATGGTAGGAATATAATATGACGTGGCTGGTTCGATGTTAGAGGTTGATGGGTTATGTTGGGAGTAGAGGGAGTCAAAGTTTGGTGGATGAATAGGTGTGAAGTGCATGGTTGGACAATTGTATGTTTGAGGTAGTTGAGTTTCATATGAATAGTTTCATTGGGAGTGAGATGGGGTGTTTTGTGTGTTTGATGTTTGTTGTTGAAAATAGTATGGGGTAGGAATTTGTAGTGGGGAATAATGTGGGTTAAGAGTTTGCTGTTGGGAATAGTTGGGGTTAGGAGATTGTTGTTGGGAATAGTGGGGGTTAAGGGCTTGTTGTTGTGAAGAGGGGTGAAGGGTTTGTTGTTGGAAAGGTTGGGGATTAGGATGTTGTTGTTGGTATGGTTGTTGGGAAAAGTTTGGCTCAGGATTTTGTTGTTGGCTGAGTTGTTGAGAAAATGATCGTACGATGCAAATCTATGTGGAAGTTGTTTATACCATTGCATGTACTCATCTGAATGTTTAAGGTCTTCAATATTTTCAATAACTTGATCTTCATCAATGTCCACATTTGCGATTCATCCAACATAATTGCTCCTCGATGTAAAGTTGGGTCCATGGATAGTGTCATACCCCAATTTTTGACCTAATATACCACCTCACATTTTCATCATTTCATCTTTAACAGTCCAGAACAGAATTAATCGGGTGTGGATTTCACAGGTCAAAATTAGGGTTTCACAAAATTTTCATCTGATTCAAGAGGCAACCAATTAGGGTTTGAGCTTCATTCACCCCATTTGATCTATCTTGATCAAACCATCAACTTCTGATCTTCGGATATCAAATTTTCCTCATGATCTATCGAGGATCGACCAATTAGGGTTTTGTCGAGGATGCGTAATCTCGATTTTCGATCAATGAATGACTTTTTGATTAGAGATTGATCTTCATATCTTAGATACAACATGTTGACCTAATTTACGGATTCAAAACATCACGAAGTTCACGAATTCATCGGTCGATTTACGAATCATCGATGAAATTTCATACACTGAAAAGTCAAACTTTGACTTTTGGTCAATTTTTTCAAGACAAAACTTTTTCAATCATCAAAATACTTCAAATGATCCATCATGATCATAAAAAAATCAAGAAATTTGGAAAAGTCAACAAAAAGTCAAAATTTTCAACACTTAGAAAATTTTTCAAGTGTTAAAATTTCATACTTTTCCAAACTTCATGGCATTTTGTCACATAGTTCCACTTTGAATTGGAAAAAACTCAAAACATGAAAGTTGTAGCCCTTGAAACAAGCTTTCCAAAATGTCTAAGAACTCTCAAATCCATGGAGTATAGCTATACTTTTGATTTTGAAACATAGAGCTCCAAAATCCTTGATTTTCAAGAACAAAGTTCAAAATTATAGGTCATTTTTGAGTTTCTTCTTCTAGAAGCTATGCCACCTTGCAAAGTGAGTTAGAGCTGATAAAAAATCAGATGGAGAGTAATTATGATGGGATAAGATCAAGTTGAGAAATTAACCATGGTTAAAAGGAAGCTTCCTTTTGCATTTAATGCAAAAATGACTTCCTTGCCCTCTAAGGCAACTTGTAAATACCAAAGCCAATCTCTTGTACTTACCATTCAGAACTTGTGACCTATAAATAGAGGTTTTGTTTGCAATTTCAAAACACACCAAATCTATGCAAGATCATGCTTTCTCTCTTCTTTCTTAAAAATCAAGAAACATAGTGTAATTGGAGAAATCTTGCATTTTTGAAAACTTGTGAAGAAACATAAGATGTTTGGTGTCTAACATGTTTTAATATCAATATAAAACTTGTTTGAAACATAAAATCAACACAAGAAACACAAAAAAACAGATTTGCATTTCACACTTTCAAACTTGCCAAAACTGCCATAACTATCGAATTTGAACATTGGCTCGAGCAAGTGGTGTTTTGATCATCCAAACATCATCAACATACTTCATAGAGATGATGCAGACCATTACTTGTGATCTGTAACACCTCCAAGCACAGTTTCAAATTTCACTTTGAGCCGATGCAAGTGGACTTGGGTAGAATAGCTCAGACCATTCCAAAGCAAGCAGGCTATCCTCACACCTTCCATAAGGTTCACTGGTGCTATAGCCATCATCAAACAACAACTGGAAACACTCCAGCACCATTTTCGATCTCAGCTTGAACAGGTAAGAAACTCAACTTCGAACTCTATGATTTCTTGATTCCAGTCAAAAAAACTCTTGGCCATTTTGTTTCTGCACTATCAACGATCAATAACCCTCAATCAATTGATAAAATCATTCACCATACACGATTTCAATTAAGATTTTCAGTTTTAGGGTTCTTCGTGTTCTTGAGAAATTCAAACATGTTAGGCTTAAAATAAATGAAATTAAATGACATCATCATGTTCCTGGGCTTGAAACGATCAAGTTTCATGTTTACATCTTTGATTTCATCAAGCGAAGGATTTAGGATTGATTGAAGATCGGGAAGAAGAAGATGAGTTGTGCGTTTTCAAATTCAAATTTCAGTTTTATAATATATTTAATTGGTTTAACTTCAATACGGATGTATTTCCGCCCAGTGTTGCCAGCTCCTCTTAAGACTTTCATGCCATGCCTTGCCTTGAGGTCCGGGTTCAAGACCTTGGGACCATTTTTTACCAAACTTTTGTATTTTTTTTTTTTTTACAAACTTTGACTTTTTCAAAACCCAATCAAAACTCCTCATTTTGAGGTGATTTTTTGTACACTTGTCAATTAATGTATCTATTTTTAGATAGTGTCAAAAATTTTCAGAAAAACTTTCATCCGATTATATTTTTATCGAGCCGAAAACGGTACTTTTGAGTACTTTTCAAAACACCTTTAAAGGTGATTTTTTTCAAACTTTCGAAGCCCGATTATTTTCCAAACTTCTCACAAATATATTTTACTTTTCAAAAACACTTTCAAAATCATTCTTCAAAACTTTTCATCAAACTTACATCTTTTTCCATGATCGATCCAATTTTAACGATAAAATCGAATTCGTTTTCTCTCGAATATCATAACCGATCATGGGCCTCCCTTACGGTGTAAGTCCCAACATTCTTTATGTACATACATATTTTCTTTGTGCATATCCAATTCTTTTTATGAATATACCAATTTTTACCTGTATACGTAATACAGATACCTTTATAAATACTCAAGTACAGACAAACTTCGTCCGTTTGTTTTCATTTCACTTGTGTATACACTGAATACCATTGGTATTGAAAGGAGCATTATTCCCGGTGAAATTGCTTTTAAACCAATGGGCCACCATTATGGTGTAAGTCCCAACCCTCCTATGTACATCCACATCCTCTTGTACATAAATACTCGTTCGTGTACATACTTACTTCCTTGTACACAATTCAAACTTGTAAATAATCAAGTTACGCTCGTTTTAAACGTTCGTTTCACATACGTCTGTTTATATTTCCTTCATAAACTCTTGTAAATAAACATCATGCATCTGTTTATATTTCCTTCATAAACTCCTGTGAATACATATCACACACACACACACACACTTGTTTATACAACTGTCTAGTTATAACATAACAACTAGTCTAACCAATAGGTTCCCCACAGTATTAGCCTCCTCTTGGGCTTCGTACAAGGTAACTCATTTCACCTGAGTTCAGCCTCCTCTTAGGCTTCATATAAGAAAACTCATTCATCTGAGTTTAAGCCTCCGCTTAGGCTTCATATAAGACAACACTCCCCTGCTGAGTCAGCCTCCCCTTGGGCTTCGTTCAAAAGAACTCCTCGATAAGTTTAGCCTTCTCTTGGGCATCATACAAGAAAGAGACCAGGAAATCTCTTAACAGTCACCTATTGGGCTTCCAATACACAGAATCACCCGCGCTAGGATAGAACCCAGAGAGTATAATTTCCCGGTGAAATTGCTCTTAATTCCAAAAGGATGGTTTCCCGGTGAAATCCCTTTTAAAGCCAAAACCAGCCATACCCTATAGCTTCCTCTTGAGCTTCATACAAGGACCCTCGATGACCCTCGGAATGCCTCCTCTTGGGCTTACAATACAAGGACCCATGGGATTCTTAAAAGCATCCCTCTAATCCAATCAATTTCTCCTCGAGATTTAGACATCTATCATCTCTACGGAAGAAGTATCTCATCTATCACATCACATACAATCAAAAACTTTTCAAACTCTTTTCAAACAAAACATCTCTTAATCGTAGCGGTAGCGCTTGTATACTCAAGCAAAACACCCAATGCTTACAATTAAAAGATTCAATCACTTTTCGAACGTCTTTCTAAAAACTCGTAAGTGGTAACGCTTGTACGCTCAAGCAAAACACCTATAACTTACGATGAAAGATTTTAATCAGTCAAACTTTTTAAAATGTATGTGATGAAATAGATTAGATACATTTTTCATTAAGATGACATTTGTCTATGTCTCTTACTAACATCTCGTTGCTTCCACTAGCATAAGTGGGAACTATGATTGCTCTGACTTTCTCAACATCCCTTTGAGAATACGTAGGCACAAGGTCTCATCCTTGCCGAGCAAATTTCTTCCTCCCTCAGACCAAAAAAACCATAGATCCCTTTAGATCCGAGCTACAAATGCTCTGATTCCCATTAAGGGATATGTATGCAGAAGATCCAAAGATCTTTGCGAGCACAATAATAACAAAACCTAGGATCCCACATAATCTATCCTTCTTAAAATCCAAAGGAGAAACTTTCCCAATCATAGAAATAACAATTAAAACACACAAACATATCAAACGTATTCATATATAAAGCTATAGATAACTATATATATTTAGGGTGCTCCATCTATTCCCTTTATATAACAAACCCCCTTACCCAGAATCTCCCCAATTGAGGGTATTAACAGCTTTCCCCTTTTTCATAATCATTAAATCATAATTTATTGTGTTGAAAATAATAAAGCTTGATGCTCGCGGCATATTTATAAACAAATCAAAAGAGTAAATCATTTCGAGCCAGAGGATCCGAATTCAGATTCTATTCCCTAGCGCGTCACTTTTTAACGCGAACAGATAGCTACGTGATTTGTTCGTGTTCATTTTGTGGTATTCTGTGAGGCATCGAGGAACTTGAGGTATATCTTGGAGAATGCCAAATTTTTGCTTGACCCTATCTGTTTGATGCATTTCAACAAGATAAAAACATATTAGAAATATTGTTGAACTCCAAATTGATCTATCATCTTCGCTTCGCGGTTCGAAACCAATATATGGCCTCCACAAGAACTAATAATAATAAATAAGAGATTTGCAAGTGTCTTCCCAAAAAAATGTAATAAATATGTGAATTAGTTGAGCAACGAATAAAAACACGTGATGGTTGCATGTGGTATCCTAAAGCGGTATCCTTGGAGATGGTGTCATGATTATTTTTGTAATCAAGATTCTTGATGCACCACCTAAAAAGTAATAGATGTAAAATAAAAATAAAAATTGTAATATAAAAAAATAGAATATTTACTAAAAATAGACTTACATTCTTGCATAAGGATGTGGTTTGAGAATTGGATCGACCGGAGATATAATAGGCATGCGTGTAAAAGCCTAAGCTTGGAGTAATAAAACACATCCCTTATCTCTTTGACATTGTGTTTTACAGCATCACACATGTTCATTATTAAAGTGTACAAAACGACGCTTCCCCAACTATATGTGCCACATTGTTCCAGATCTACAAGAAATGGTGTCCATTTCTCGTGGACATTATTACTTGTTTTGTCCGGAAACAAAACTTGTCCAATGAGCATTAAAATATACATACGAGCATACTTTATTTTATATTCTTCGCTTGATTCACTTGTTGGTGGATTTTGGTCGTACTTAGCCTTAAGCCATGTCAACTTCAAAGTCTTTCCCCTATCACTTTCTTCTGGTTCCTCCCCTAAAATGGAATTCCATGCACCAGTACCTATCTCAGTGGGCCCATTAACAACTTTACCATCAATAGCAAAACCCAATAACATACAAACATCATCCAATGTTATTGTGCATTCACCGATTGGAAAGTGAAATGTATGAGTCTCGGGTCTCCAATGTTCTAGAAATGCTACACATAAACTTGCATCAATATGCGTAGAACCGATTTTGGACACCTCTCCAAAACCCGCTTGTTTTATATAAGGGATTATGGCTTCATATGCCTTAACAAGTTTGTGATTTCTAGATCTAAACTCCTCATTAACAACTTCATCCAGCTGTTATAAAATATAAAAAAACTCAACAACAATAAAAGAAATAGAAGAACATGATATAGCGTTAAAATAAAAGGATATAAAAACTTACAGTGATATTTGCTCTCGTTCCCCTATGTGTCCCACCATACCAAAACACGTTGTCCATTGCAAATTAGTGAAGAAAACTAATGTGACAAGAGAGTTAAGAATATAGAATATATAGAGTGAAGAAGAATTTTGTGAGAATAGAGGTGGCGGTGATGGGTATTTATAGGGGAATTGTTTTGAATATTTATGAGAGGTGGTTGGTTGTTAGTTGTATAATATCTTGTTGGTAAACTACAATATTAAATTAGACAGTTGAATAAGACTTTGTTGGTAAACTACAACATTAAATGAGACAGTTGAATAAGACTTTGTTTGTAAACTACAATATTAAATTCGACAATTGAATAAGACTTTGTTGGTAAACTACAACATTAAATTAAATAGTTGAATAACATTATTGCAAATATTGTAATATACAAGGTTTTTCACACAACGATAAAACTTCATCGGCTGTTCTACTAAATCTAACATACATCTCAAAGGGTCTTCTATTGACACCTTTGCGAAAATCTTCGAACATTTTAAATACATCAACATCCTTAACCAATTTTACAATTTCATGCATTAATCCTCCGTTTTCATTGATAATAGTGCGGTTGAACGAATTCTCGATAATTGACCTATTAATATTAGTGAGTTAGCGCAACATATTTTTCAAGTGAATGAGTTTCGGCCTTTCCATCAACCGTACAAATAGGGGATCAAAAAAAGCATTCCGATAAGCTTTCATTAGAACAACTGAATTATATGGAATAATGTATAGTGAGCAAGGTATTAGAGCCATATTTATCTGAGATCTGCTAAGTTTTCAGTTGAATTTTATAGGTGTAATGCATGCAACTACACAACATCCCATTTCTCCACTTAAAACGGAGACAAGGCCCACTAGTGTACCTTTTAGCCATTTAGAATGGAGAAAGGACCTACTAGCGTACCTTTTAGCCATTTAATTTGGAGGCAGGGCCCCTTTTCACCATTTGAGATGGAGAAAATCTCATGCATGTACCTTTTCGCCATTTGAGATGGAGAAAGCATGTTGGCATGTGATTTTGACTCACGTGAATGCTTTTGGAGTTGTGCTATATATATTTTACATGCATAATTTTTACTAGACCACACAAACAAATAAAACTATCTCAAATACAAACAAATACGATTATCTCAAACAATGTCAAATAACAAGATTGCATGTCTCATTCATTACAATGACAGTATTGTTACTGATAATGTTTTGGGGTATTTTTCCAAAATACAATTACAACGATGTTGAAGATTCAACGAAGCAGTGATTTCGCACGGTTAACTGGAAAATAGAACATAAATTCCAGTTACATTTGACTTCAGTTTTTTATCGATATCCAATTGTTAATCCAATGGATAACAATGTTATTTACAACTCTACAAAAATCGAAGATGATTCAGATGTTCGTTCAATGATACAATGCCACTCTACATTTGGGAGTCAACATCCAATGGAGTTGTATGTTTCTTTTCAAGAGGCACATGAAGTATATCCCACACAGGAGTCCCAAGAACATCAATATCTACAAAGCCAGAACTCTATGCAAGAAGAGCAAGTTGAAACACAACATAACGAGCCGTTTTTTCATGAAGAGGATGTTGGCGATGATAATGACTCAAACGATGCTAGGCAACTTAATTCATTTGGTGATGGGTCGAGTGATGACGATATAGACGATCAAGAACCGACTCCTATTCTTGATCTGTATAACCCACTATATCACCTCAGAAATGTTTCCTTTGAAAATGTGGAATCCATTTCAATCTTTGAAACCAGAGACCAAGGAGATTCAAGTGGAGGCTTAAAGGTTGGAATGGAGTTTGAAAGCAAAGAATTTTGTCAACACGCTATCCATCTATGACACATAAAAAATAGTTACGACTATGATGTTTATAAGTCTGATAAGAAACAATATCTGGTTAGATGTGACAAGGAAGGGTGCAATTTCATGTGCAGAGCATCCTTACGAGATGGGAGTGGTCAATGGGTTATTGCAATATCGGTGGATAACACACATGTATGTCATATGCTATATCTCAGGACCATCAAAAGATTTCCTCTAGAATGATCTGTACCATCATCAGAACTCTTGTGGAAAGTGACGCTTCAGTCAAGGTACGACATATTATCGCTACCATCTGTGCAACACACAATTACATAATATTGTACAAGAAGGCTTGGTTAGCAAAACACAAGGCAATTGAAGCTATCTATGGAAATTGGTAGGGCTTATACAACTCCCTCCCGCAATGGTTGATGGTTATACAAGAGTTTTTGCCTGGCACCATCGTAGATATCAAAATACTCCCCGTGATCTTAGATGATGGAACACAAATATTTGGCCAAAGAATATTTCATCGTCTGTTTTGGGCCTTTCAGCCCTATATTAGGGGTTATGCGTATTGCAAACTAACTGTGCATGTAGGTGGAACATAGCTGTACGAAAGCTATACAGACACTTTGCTTTTGGCTGTTGCACAAGATGGGAATGATAGCATTTTCCCAGTCACATATGCATTGGTCGAAGGTGAGACAGGAGGGGCTTGGAGCTTCTTTCTGAAAAACGTGAGGCTACATGTCACACCTCAGCCAAACATATGTTTGATATCTGACCGGCATGAGTCCATCAAGAATACCTATAATAACCCCAAAAATGGCTGGCAAAACCCTCCATCTTCTCATGTGTATTGCATCAGACACATCGCCTAAAACTTTATGCGAGTTATCAAGGATAAAGCCCTCTGCGAGAAAGTTGTAAACATGGGTAAGTTTTTCTCTATTTTTTACAGTTGCAATTATACTATTACGTTTGTTGTGGTTCTTTTATACTAATGTTTTAAATACATTTGCACAAGTTATGCGTTGAATGAATCTACCTACGCATATTATCGGGATGAGATCCTCCAAGTAAACACATAAGCTTTCAACTGGGTAGAGAATCTTCCAAAAGAAAAATGGTCGCTAGCTTACGACGGAGGAGCAAGATGGGGCCACATGACAACCAACCTTGCTGAATCGTTGAACTCGGTGCTGAAAGAAACTCACAATTTACCTATTATGGCCCTAGTTAGAGCAACCTACTTCAGGATTGGAACGTTGTTTGGGAAGCGAGGACATGACGCGACAAAAATGTTGTCATCGGGGAAGAAGTTCACAGATAATTGCATGAAAGGGATTGGAGAAGAAGTAGAAGAATCCCACAGTTATAATGTCTTGAGATTTGATCGTGAAAGACACTACTTCGTGGTACAAGAGACGATTCATAATAAACATGGTCGATCACCTAGTTATTTCAACGTCGACCTCCAAAAACAAACATGTGATTGTGGGAAATTTCAAACATTTAACGTGCCTTGCTCCCACGCTATTGCAGCTTGTTCTAGCATCAACCATAATTATACTTTGTTTATCCCTCCAGTATATACGGTTCTATAAGTCTTCAAAGTTTACGAGATAAGCTTCTCCCAGTCCTCCCAAAGAAGAAGGCTAACAATACAAGGACCCTCGATGTCCCTCAGATAGCCTCCTCTTGGGCTTACAATAAAAGGACCCACAAGCTTCTTAAAAGCATCCCCCTAATCAATAATAAAACATTCTCCTTAGAGATAAGACATGAATCATCTATATGGAAGAAGTATCTCATCTATAGAATCACATACAAATCAAACATTTTTCAAATCAAACACTTTTTCAAACATTTTTCAAAACAAACACTTTTCAAACAAAACAAAACATCTTTCTTAAGCTGTAAGTGGCAAGACTTGTACACACAAGCAAAACTCCCAATGCTTACAATGAAAGATTCAACATTTTTCAAACATATTTCTTAACTTGTAAGTGGTAGCAGCTTGTACATAAGCAAAACACCCAATACTTACAATAAAAGATTCAAACAATCAAATTTTCAAAATGTATGTGATGAAATGTATTAGATACATTTTCATTAAGATGAGACTTGTCGTTGTCTCTTAATATTTTCTTTGCTTCCACTAGCACATAAGTAGGAAATATGATTGCTCTGACTTTCTCAACCTGCTTTTGAGAATACGTAGGCACAAGGTCTTACCCTTGGCGAGCATACTTCTTTCTCCTCAAACCAAACAAACCAAAATTTCCCTTAGATTTGAGCTAGGATGCTCTAATTCCCACTAGGGATATGTATTGAGAGGATCCCAATGATCCTTACGAGCATACTAATAATAAATAAACTTAGGTTCCTGCCTAAGCTACCCTTTCTTAAATCCCAAAGGAGAAACTTTCCCAAAAATAGCATAATAAATAAAACCCTAAAAAATTCATAAAAAAGTTCCTATAGAAAACTATATATATATAGGGTGCTAATACCTCCCCTTTATATAACCTACCCTCTTACCCTGGTCTCTCCCTAATACGTTGCATCTAGTTCACGCTAGTCGCATCGCATATCTTATTTAGGGTATTTCAGCTTTCCCCTTTTTCCATTTTCTTTCCTGTTTGGAAATAAAAAAGCTTGGTGCTCGCGACATCTTTTAAACAAAAAAAATCAAAAGAGTAAATCGTTTTGAGTCGGAGATTCAAATTCTGATTCGATTCCCTCGTTCGTCACTTTTTACCGCGAACAGAAAAATGGCGACTCTGTTGGGGAGCGCCAAGTTTTTATTTTTTTTATAAAAAATAATAGAAGGGCTAAGCTTCATTTGTGCATATGTTTGTTTTTCTTTATTGCGTGTTTTGTTCCGTTACTCGCGATTTTAGATGATGGAAAAAAAATCCTAACCCAGATTTAAGAAACATTTTAAGAATTAGGTGGGGGTATAGTCCTATTAACTTACGAGGAGTCTCATTCCTTAATAAGTTAATTTTAGATCCCTCGCTCAGTGGAGGTTTTCTTGGGGGTAATTGTGTTTAGCAAGTTATTTGCGAAGGCATTTTTGCTTTTCAAGAGAATAAGCGAAGCTAAAATGGCTGTAGAACCCAAACCCATCCTGGCCATTTAGGATATAGTGTATAAACTATTCAGTTATAGACTTGGATTATTTTTCATGCGAGACTACGATCAGGCGATTTCTCTTGAAAAATATTATTGGACTACGAGTTAGTTTTTTAAACTGATAATATTTCAAAGAGAAGCGTTGACCCTGTATTATAAGTAGAACATGTTTTACAGGTGATTAAGCCCATAGAACTTACCCAGATTTGGTTCTTATTGTTGGCCTCCTACTCGTGACTTCAAATGCTTGAACGTGTGTATAACCACTAACCATGTTTGTATATTTGTGGCATTCATGCATTCATTCATTAAAAAACCTTAATTTCTCATTTTCTTTCCATTAAAATTTCCAAAGAATTTAGAGAATTTTTGTTGCAAACATTTTAGGTTAGAGGGATGGATGTAAGAAGAAGAAATACCAAGCGATACGGTTTTAGATTTCTGATGTGGAAAAGTTAAAGAGTTAGCATCCTTGGTAGAAGATCCCTCGGATTTGACGCTATGGAACTCTTTTAACTATATTGAACACTAACGATGAAGGACTTCTTAAAACCTTGATTCAGTTTCGATCAATCTATCGTTGTTTCACTTTCCCTTATTATTAGTTGATGCCTACTTTGGAAGAGTATGCAAATCTTTTAGGTATCTTAGTGTCGACAAAGTGTCTTTCAATGGTTTGGAAGCCATTCCGAAGCCACAAGTCATTGCAACAATGACTCACTTAAGAAATCGAGATAGACAAAAAATTGACTACTAAAGGAAATCTCTTAGGACTAACTTCAAAGTTTCTAATGGAGAAAGCTTTTAGTTTTGCCGAAGCCGGTAGCATGGTAGCTTTTGTGGCTATTTTAGCTTTTCTCATTTATGGGTTGGTTTGTTTCCTAATGTCAAAGACTTCATTGATACCAATGCCATAAGGATCTTTTTGATTGGAAATCATATTCCCACTTTTCTTGGTGATACGTATTTCTCTATTCATCATAGGAATCGTCAAGGAGGTGAAATTATTTCTTTGTTCAAATGGATTGCTTCACACTTGCCTAAGTCTTTGATCTTCAAAGAAAATAAAACTGGTTGGCCTTGGCCTCAAAGACTCATGTATCTTACTAATGACGATATTCATTGGTATACCTTGGCCTACAATGAGATGGAAATCATTGAAAATTGTAGAGAGTTTTCCAACGTACCTCTCATTGGTACAAAAGGAGGAATTAACTAAAACCCATTCTTAGCAAGACGTCAACTTAGGTATGCAAACTCGAGTAAACCCCTTGGTTTTATAGTAGAGGGTTACTTTTATCATGAAGCGATAGATTCCCAAGGTTTGAAATCCAGAATGATAAGAGCTTGGCACCATATTCGAAGGAAAGAAAAAGGTGATGTAAGGAATTATGTACCCATGTAAATCTACATTATTTGGGTAAAGAAAAGAGCGAAGAAATTCTGAATGCCTTATGCTTATGAAGAACCCATGTTCCCAGTGGTATCTAAATCGACCACCATTCCCATTGAGACTATGGGAGAATACCAAGAAGCTTTGGCTAAGATGAGGATAGGGAAAAATGCTTGGGAAGACAAATTTCTTAAGGCTGACTTTGAGAATGTAAAGCTTAAGAAACAAGTCAAAGATCATGAAAAAATGCTCTACTTTCAAGATGGATGGCTCATGGAGAAAGATGAGAAGATTCGTCGAAAGGATGACGCAATCAAGAAATACATCAAGGAAAGAAAAAGAAAGCTTGAAGAATTGACAAATGGAACTCTTACTGGCGAGTGGAAGAATTTTGTTAACAAGCTAAAAGCCGAGAAAGCTGAATTAAAAGCTTACTATGGGAAAAAGATCCTTAAGTTGAGGCTGCATCAAGCATTTGGTTCTTCATCAGCGAAGATGCTTGATTAGGATAGTTTAGCTTTTATCTATCATTTGACTTGTTGTTGTAAGAGCTATGCTCTAAAAAAAATTTGATGTAATCTTTTCTCAAATCTATCAATAAAATGAGAGTTTTATGTTACAAATGTTTGCAAGAAATTTCTCTTTTAGCAGAAATTCTTTGGAAAATCTTTTCTTCTCTTTGCATTCATAATCATACATCATCTTTGAATTTTGAGTTTGTTATTGTAAGTGTTTTAAGTTGGCATTAATTTTTGGTAAAACTAGACTATGGCAATGTCTTGATAAATGTCATGACATTCAGAGATTGAAGATAAATCCTACATGACAAGGATGTTTAAGTAAAGCGTAGAGCGGAAGCAATCTTGTCTTGGGATTAAGTTTGGTGATGTCATAACGGATGTTATGACATTGTGACATTCTTGTTGCGAGATGTTTTCCTAAGAGTTTTCAGGAAGTTTGTTGAGCTATTTTATTATTGTTATATGTTATTAGATTACATGCTCACGTGGCTAAATTGGTTAATCTTAGTTAAACTTAAATTGGTTGTTGAAAAGACCAAGTCTTTAGGATTAATTAAGTGAACCCTAGCTATTATTATGGAAGCCCAAAAACTGAAGTTTCAGGACTGCTTCTATAATAGGAAAAGATCCCTTACACTGCTGCTGTGCCTCTGGACTGTATTGAAGATTTAGCAGGTTGTAATTTGTGTAATTCTAGTTACTCTTGTGAGCCAAGCAATTATCAATTGATAAGTGCCTTGGACTAGGATTTGGTTGTAAGGGTTGTTTATCACTCAAAGCTTTGAAGCACGAGTGTTGTGTCTCTTGATTAAAGCTTTGAAGCAAGATCAAGTTTGTTTATTGAAGAGTGTCTTCACAATTCAATTAATCAATAGGTTGATATCACTATGTGATTGAGGGAGTAGTGAACTCGGGTCTAAGTAGGACTTAGATTGAAGTTGAATTGGGTAGGTTTTAAGTGAAGGAGATAAACTGGTTGGTTTATTCCTGAATTAATTCTACTAATAGTGAATTTCCTCCCTGGCTTGGTAGCCCCCAAATATAGGTGTAGTTACACACTGAACTGGGTAAACAATTTATTGTGTTATTTATTCTTTGAATTCTTGTGTGAATTGTTAGCAGAGTGTCAGATAGTGTTTCATAACATTCTCTGTGACATCACGTATCTGTTGCCAGGAATTTCAATTGGCATCAGAGCATGCACCCTGCCTGTTATTTCTGGGTGAGATCTAGGGATAATAGTTTCTGGCGTTATGGATAAGGAAGGAGGATTTGGAGGTAGACCACCCATACTGGATGGATCTAATTATGATTACTGGAAACCTCGTATGGTTTCCTTTTTGAGATCACTGGATATTAAAGCTTGGAGAGCTGCTGACAAAGGATGGAAACATCCCACCAAGCTTGAGAAAGATGGGACTATTGTCTTGAAACATGAGGAAGAATGGAGCAAAGAAGAAGAGGAGCTAGCACTGGGGAACTCTAAAGCTTTGAATGCCTTATTCAATGGAATCGACAAAAATATCTTCAGACTAGTACATCAATGTGAGATGGCCAAGGATGTTTGAGACACTCTCAAAACTACTCATGAGGGGACATCCAAGGTGAAGATGTCAAGACTTCAGATGCTCACTACGAAATTTGAGAATTTGAAGATGAAGGAATATGAGACCATTCATGAGTTTCACATGAATATCTTAGAGATTGCCAACACCTCAGGAGCATTGGGAGAAAAGATGCCAGAAGAAAAACTGGTGAGAAAGATTCTCAGATCCTTGCCTAAAAGGTTTGCAATGAAAGTGACTGCTATAGAGGAAGCTCAGGATATCAGCACCTTGAAGGTGGAAGAACTTGTTAGATCTCTTTAGACATTTGAGATGGGGACTAGTGAAAATGTTGACAGGAAGAACAAGAGCATAGCCCTTGTATCCAATACTGAAGAGGAATGCAAGGAGGATGATGAAGAGAGATATGAAGCTATAGCTATGCTTGGAAGGCAGTTCAACAAACTCATCAAGAGAATTGATCCAAAGTCAAGGTCCATGTCAAGAACATTCCATCGACATTAGCGGATCTTATGACTCCAGAGAAGATCAAGTCGAGGAAAAGGGAAGTCAAAGCGAGAGAATCTAGTGTCATGGTTGTGAAGGATATGGGCATATTAAGTGAATGTCCTACATTTCTAAAGAAACAAAAGAAAGGAATGGTGTCACTTAGTGCGCTAGCCCACAATGTCATCTGAGATGTCATGACATTGTCTTTGTATTGTGCTACTAAAGCTCTTGAGAATGGTCAATTTAAGACCTTAAGGACAAATTGGATAGGTGTCGATTTGAGGAGTTGTAGCAATTAGCGTGCCTACAACAAGGGTAAAAGGATTGTTTACTTCAATTGTTTATAAGTGGGTTATTTAGGTATTTTCATCTTTATTTTAAGAGATCCAAGAATAGGAAGAGACACCCACATATAATAGTTTCCTCTTTTGAAAGTAGTATCACACTTTCTTCATTCAAAAGAAACCATGAAACCCTTTGCCATTTTCGCTCTCTCTCTCTCTCTCTCAAAAACCATCAGCGAAATATGTCTTTATCATCCTCTTCATCTCAAGAATCTGGATCCTTGTCTCCCTCCATGGCTGAAGTTAGGGCAAACACTGGAGCCATGCAAGCTGAAGCTCTACAGGTGACACCACTGCGTGCAATGGCCAGTGACCCAAAAAAGGTCAAGAAGTTACGCACAAGAAATGCAAGAAGGGCACAAGTATCTCCCTCAGGTAAGACTTCAGTACCATCATCCTCTGTTCCCCCAGAACTAGTAAACAGAGAAGGATCTAGGTCAGTGCATGAGGCCATAGCTAGGATAGTGACTGATATCCTAAATGAGAATAAGTTTGTACCTGGGATTTCAGTTCCCCTGAATCATAAGTCTGCTAGCCCTAGCTTAGCAGTTGATCCAGATGTCAATGAGAATGTCAAGACATCGGTGATGATGATTCTCTGTGAAAAGTGATGTAAATGTTTACGCTCCGACTCACGAAGGATGTAACGATGATAATGTAATTGAATCCCCTGCTGCAAATGTGAATGAGATTTCTGATGAGATTCTTGAGAAATCTCCAGATCATAGTGCCTCTGATAAACCTCCTGCTGCCTCTGCTGATAACATATCTGATTGCATTCTTGAAGATAATCCTGAGAAGAACACCAATCAGAATATGGTTTCTCATATCATCAATCTAGATGAGGAGTTTTACGGTAATGACCTCATAGCCAAGGTTAATCCCGCATTGCTAGGAGGGTAATGAATAGGAAAGGAAGAAAAGTGTTGTTCAAAGCTACATTCATGAGAAGAATCTTGAAGTTGGTTGCAAGACTCCTAGAAATGAGAGGAAGGCTGAAAAAATCTAGTAAGGCAACAAGGTTGGAACATCAAAGGAAAGGACAAAGTCAAGAATGTTAGTGATACCCTAAAGCAAAGAGCACTTGATTGTAAGGAAAAGGAAAGTACAGAGCCTCGGATCGGGATGATTCGACTTTGATGTTCTGAGAGAATGTCTCGACATTCATTCAAAAGAAGGTTGTCTCTTGGAAAAATGCCCATAGTTCTGAAGTGCCAATTGACAACATTTCATTTCACCACCACGAAAATGCTAATAGGTGGAAATATGTGAGTTTGAAGAAATTGCACTTGAAAGGGCCGAACAAAGATGCTCTTGAATGCAAAGATGTGATTGACACGATTAAGGAGGCGGGGTGATGAAAGCGTGGTGAATCTCTCAAAGCTGTTATGAAGTTTTGGTGAGAGAGTTTATTGTCAACCTCTCGAATGGTATGGGGATAGGAACTCTGCGACTACGGACTATTTATGTGAGAGGGAGGAAAGTCGAGTTCTCTCAAATGTGATCAGATTCTGGGTAGATCGATAATACTCGGCCAGGTGGAGGCCCGACAACAAGATTTGTCAAACCATCCTTTGCCAAACAAGTAAGACAATGGCCTCTAAAGGGAAAACTCTCGCAAGCAAGTTGAGTGTCAAATTTGCCATCTTGCATAAGATTGGTCTTGGCGGGTCCCACCAATCACAAATCCACCATTTCTAATGGATTGGGAAGATTCATATATCATAGGTACTCGGGCTACATGTGACTATGGATCCTACATTTTGATCGGACACTCGAGCATCTTGTGACTATGCTATCAAAGGACTAATAACCTTTCCTCCCTACTGTGTGGTATAATAAGATCAATACCACGACATCCTGGTTGATGGAATACGGTGAGTAAAGAGCTCCCCTTGGCATGCACTACAAGCTATTTCAAGGGAAGCATGTTCCTGACTTTGTCATGACATCTGCTGAGACATCAAAAGTCAAGATCAATTCTCAGAAAGGAGCTGTCATTCTTTGTCTTGAAAAGAGACACATAGGGAACTTGAGTAAGAAACAAAGTCTTGAAGAGCGATCACTCAATGGGCGGGACAGAGGTTGAGGATAAAGGGATAGCTGCGATGAAATTTGTTGGTGATAAGGATGTCGGATGGCGGTTCGATGAAGATGATTAGAAGAAGTTTCATTCCATAGTGCCTCTTACGGAGAAGAAAGCACTTGAGTTGCCCATTGCTTTTGTCTTTACTTTGTGATTTTTCTTGTTAGTTTTCTGTTACGTATTTTGTTTTGAATGATTGTAATCATTTGTGTTGATAGACTTGTAATCCTTAAGCGAGGTATAACTTTATGTCTTTGGTTCTTTATGATTGATTGTTTGGGGCAATTGTATTGTTTCCTTTGGCCTTTATGGCTAAAGGGAGAAGAATCGTGTGTGGAAATTATGAGCAGCGTGTGTGATGATGTGGGACCTTGGGAAATTGTATGACTGTTTAAAATTTTGTATGTGGGCAATTGTGGGAATTGTGGGATTTACGTATGGGTAGAATTTATCTTATCTCTAGGTTCTAGTTTATTTAAGCTTAGAACTAGTTTGTCTTCTTTGCATATGTACTACGATAGGTTAAGTAGTTTTAGCCAAAAATGTGCCAAGGGGAGTTTGTTAATGTTTTAAGTTGGCATCAATTTTGGTAAAACTAAACTTTAACAATGTCATGATAGATGTCATGACATTCGAGATTGAAGATAAATCCTACACTAAGGATGTTAAAAGCAGCTCAGGCTGGAAGCTAAAGGCATGCTGGAAATGCTGACGATCGATGTCATAACGGATGTTATGACATTCGATGTGACATACATACTGCGAATCTGTTTTGTTCTGAGATTTTCGGAAGTTTGTTGAGTGCTAAATATTGTTTTACATTATTAGAAAGCATGCTCACGTGGCTGCTAGGTTAATCTTAATTAAACCTAAATTGGTTGTTGAAAAGACCATGTTTTTAGGATTAAATTAAGTGAACCTAGCTATCTTTATGGAAGCCCAAAACTAAAGTTTCAGGGCTTCTATAAAAGGAATTCAACCCTTACAAGCGTCTTTGCCCTTTAAATGTATTGAAGAGATAGACTTGTTTTTGTGTCTTTATTAGGATTAATGCAGTTGGTTTTGTAATTCTAGTTTCTCTTGTGAGCCAAACAACTATCAATTGATAAGTGCATTGGACTAGGATTTGTTTGTAAGGTAGTTTATCACTCAAAGCTTTAAAAGCACAGTGTTTGTCTCTTGATTGAAAGCTTTGAGCGAGATCAAGATAGTTTATTGAGTATGTCTTCACAATTCAATTAGTCAATAGGTTGATATCACTGCTGTGATTGAGGGAGTGGTAGGTACTCGGATCTAAGTAGGACTTAGGTTGAAGTTGCATTGGGTAGGTTTTAAGTGAAGGAGATAAACGGTGGTTTATTCACGAATTAATTCTACTAATAGTGAATTTCCTCCTGGCTTGGTAGCCCCGGATGTAGGTGTAGTTAGACACTTTGGCTGGGTAAACAACTTATTGTGTTCTTTCTTGTTATTTATATTTACTATGTAAATTGTTAGCAGTGTCGATAGTGTGTCATAACATTCTGTGACATCACGTGTCTGCTGCCGAATTTCGAGATCCTAATAGTGGTGTCATTACAAGATCCAGAGAAATTATCTCAAACTCTTGTTTTGTGTCAAAAATTGAGCCAAAGAATGTCAAAGAGGCTCTAACTAATGAATACTGGATTGGTACAATGCAAGATGAATTGAACCAGTTCAAGCAACATGAAGTGTGGGAGTTAGTTCCTAGACCAGAAGGAACAAACATCATTGGCACAAAGTGGATCTACAAGAACAAGTCTGATGCAGAAGGGGTATTCACCAGAAATAAAGCAAGACTTGTTGCTCAGGGATACACTCAAGTTGAAGGGATTGATTTTGATGAGACTTTTGCTCCTGTGGCTAGGCTGGAATCAATCAGACTATTACTAGGAGTTGCCTGCATTCTGAAATTCAAATTATTTCAGATGGATGTGAAAAGTGCTTTCCTAAATGGCTCTTTGAATGAGGAGGTATATGTAGAGCAGCCTAAAGGATTTGTGGATCCAAATTTTTCTGATCATGTCTACAAGTTGAGGAAAGCCCTATATGGTTTGAAGCAACCTCCTAGGGCCTGGTATGAAAGGCTGACCAAATTCCTTACTGACAAAGGATATAGGAAAGGAGCCTTGGATAAAACCCTATTTGTCAAGGATGAAGGAGGAAAGATAATGGTGGCTCAAATTTATGTTGATGACATAGTATTTGGTGGAATGTCAGACACAATGGTGAGAAATTTTGCCAACCAAATGCAAGCTGAGTTTGAAATGAGCCTCATGGGTGAGTTGACTTACTTTCTTGGACTGCAAGTCACACAGATGGAAGACTCAACATTTCTTTCACAAAGCAAATATGCAAGGAATATTGTCAAGAAATTTGGAATGGAGAATGCCGAATAAAGGACTCTGCTCAACTCATTTAAAGTTATCCAAAGACACTAGTGGAAAAATGTTGATCAAAGCTTGTATAGAAGCATGATAGGAAACTTATTGTATATGACCAGAGACGACATTGCATTTGCTGTTGGGGTATGTGCAAGATACCAAGCTGAACCTAAAGTGAGTCACATCAATCAGGTGAAAAGAATTCTGAAGTATGTGAGTGGAACTTGCAATTATGGTATACTGTATTCTCATGGATGTGAACCAATTACATACAGCTATTGTGATCTTGATTGGGTGGTAGTCTTGATGATAGAAAAAGCACTACGGAGGATGCTTCTTCTTGGGAACAATCTTGTTTCTTGGTTCACAAGAAGCAAAGCGTATGTCCTTGTCCCTGCGAGGTGAATACATAGCGGTGGTAGCGTTGTTCTCGATAGTGCGGATGAAGTAAATGCTGACTAAGTACAATGTCACACAGGATGTCATGACATTGTACTGTGATAACTTGAGTGCTATTAATATTTCAAAGAATCCTATACAACACAGTAGGACTAAGCACATTGACATTAGACATCACTTCATCAGAGACCTTGTGGAAGAGAAAGTGATTAAATTGGAACATGTAGCCACTGAACTTCAATTGGCTGACATTTTTACTAAAGCTCTTGATGCTAGTCAGTTTGAGAATTTAAGGGGCAAGCTGGGTATTTGCCAATATGATGAATTGTAGCAATTAAAATTGCTCACAACAAAGAATAGGAAGAGGCATATATATATATATTTCAGTTTCTTCTTTTGAAAGTCTCTCTTGCCATTTCATTAACAAAATCTCTCAAACTCTCTGTGATAATTTTCTTGCCTTCCTCAAGATGTCTCAACAGAACCTGTCATCGTCCTCCTCATCATCTCAAGACTCTGGTTCTTCATCTCCCACTATGGTTGAGATTAGGGCAAGTGCTGAAGCCATACATGTTGAAGCACTGAAGGTTACCCCACTGCGTACAATGGCAACTGACCCTGAGAAGGTCAAGAAACTTCGCACCAGGAATGCACGAAGGTCACAAGCATCACCTTTTGGTAAGACCTCTGAACCATCTTCATCTGTACCTCCAGAAATAGCAAACAGAGAAGGTTCTAGGTATGTGCATGAAGCCATTGCTAGGATAGTAACCAGGATCCTAAATGAAAACCACTCTGTGCCTGGGGTTTCTGTCCCTCTAAACCAAAAATCTGCTAGCCCTAGTTTAGCAGCTGATCCAGATGTCACTGAGAATGTCAAGACATCTGATGATCATGTCAAGAAAACCCCTGTGGATCCTGATACTGAAACTCCTGTTGATTCTCCTGTAAAGAATGTTGTTAATCCCTCTGTTAAAGTCCCTGAAGTGTGTGTAGATGATACATGTAATGAGCCCCCTGTTGTTAATGAAGATGATATTTCTGATGGTATTCTTGATGAATCCCCAGAAAAGTGTGCTTCTGTTAAATCCCCTGAGAATTCTGCTGACTATATCTCTGATAGTATCTTAGAAGAAACTCCAGAGAAACTAATTGGTGATAATCTGGAAAATTCTCCAGTTAAAGAATCTGAAAATTTAGTGGAACCCCCTGTCATTGACTTGGATGAAGAATTCTCAGACAATGACCTCATTGCCAATGTCAATCCAAGCATTGCAAAGAGGATGATGAGAAGGAAAGGTAAACAGGCTGCCTCTCAGAGTCCTGTTAAAGAAAAGGTTGATGAATATGTCTCTAAGGCTGAGAAGAATACCAAGGCTGGACCCTCTATAAAGAAGAGTAGGGTAAAAACTGTTGGTGGTGGCTCTAGACCCAAGAGAACACCAATTGTGAGGAAGAGGAAGGTACAGACCTTGGTCGATCAAGAATCGAGTTTGATGTTGAGGAGAATGTCTCAGACATTCATCCAAGGAAAAGCCATCTCTTGGGAAGCTGCATCATACCCCAATTTTGACCTAATATACCACTTTACATTTGCATCATTTGCATAACTAACACTTCGACGGCATTAATCGGTGTAGCATTCACGAGTCAAAATTAGGGTTTCAGCAGATTTTCATATGATTCAAAAGGCAACCAATTAGGGTTTGAGTTTTCTCACCTCATTTGATCTATCTTGATCAAATCATCGATATCAATCTTGAGATATCCATTTTTCTCATAGATCAATCGAGGATCGACCAATTAGGATTTTGATCGGGCAGGAGTTTTCTCTGACTTTTTGAACAAGAAATGACTTTTTTGGATAGAGATTGGTCATTATATCTTAGATACAACATCTTGACCTAATTTCTGGATTCAAAATATCACAGAAGTTCACAGACTTTATCAGTCAATTTCAGAAACATTTGATGAAATTTCATCTGCACTGAAAAGTCAAACTTTGACTTTTGGTCAAATTTTTCAAAACAAAACTTTTTCAATCATCAAAATACTTCAAATGATCCATCATGATCATAAAAAATCAAAGAATTTGAAAAAGTCAACAAAAAGTCAAAAGTTCTAACACTTAAAAATTTTTCTAAGTGTTGAAATTTCTTATTTTTTCCAAACTTCATGCCATTTTTTTCACCTAGTTCCAATTTGAATTGGAAAAAACTCAAAACATGAAAGTTGTAGCTTGTGAAACAAGCTTTCCAAAATGTCCAAGAACTCTCAAATCCATGGAGTCTAGCTATACTTTTGAAATTGAAACATAAGGCTTCATGAACTTGATTTTCAAAATCCAAAACATCAAATTATAGGTCATTTTGTGATTTTCTCATTTAGACCACTTGCAACCATGCCAAATGGATTGTTGAACTGATAAATATCAGCTTGGAAGTAATAATTGAGATGAGATAGGATCAAAGTAAAAATAGCACATGGTTAAAAAAGGAAACTTCCTTTTCCTTTACAAATGTCATTCTTACCCCTTAAGGCATCTTTGATTTTCCAATTGCCATGTACTCTTGCCTAACATTTCAGAATCTTTTGGCCTATAAATAGATCACATTTCAAGTCTAAAACTACACCAAAGCAATGCAAATCCATGATTTCTCTCTACTTTCTTGAAAATCAAGCAACATAGTGCAAAATTGAGAAACATTGCATTTTTGAAATTCAGTTAAAACCATGTTGAAATTTGGTGTCTAACATAACATATAATCAATATGGAACATGTTTGAATCATAAAATCAACACAAGAACCACTGAAAATCAGATTTTACTTTCCATTTTTCAAAATTTCCAAAACTACCATAGAATTCGAATTTGAAGTTTGGTTTGATTAAATTGTGTTGTGAGCATCCTAACACCTTCCATGTACCTCATGTACATGATCCAGATCATTGGCAAGCAACTGTAACAGGTTTAACATCGATTTCGAGCTTCCATTTTGAGTGCGGTGGACTTGTGTAGCACGATCAACTTGATTCAAGTGCGGATCATCCATTTAGCTTCCATACATGCCGATGATGCTCAAATGATCAAGAAACAGGCTCTGGAAACACTCTTGCATTGAATTCGATCTCCACTTACACAGGTTAGAACACGAACTGGGATATCACAATTCTTTGAACTTAAACAAAAAAACTCTTGGCCGATCTCTTTCTGCACTCATAACGATCATAAGCCCTCAAGAAAATCAAAGAATCATCAACTACACATCATTTAATTTGAAAAACTTAGTTCTAGGGTTCATCGTGGTTCCCAGAAATTCAAGCATGCTAGGTTAAATATAAATGCAATTAACATCCACCTTCATATTCGTGACGAAAAACTGAGCAATTTTGATTTTTACTTCATTCAATTTCGTTAAGAAATGAAGATTTTAGCTTGAATTTTGCAATCGAAGATGAAACATGAAGAACATGGATGCTTGGCGTGTTCTTGATTTTTCAAATTTAAATATTCCAATACTTTGTCTACCGTGTTTTGATCCACTAAACACCAGGCGCATTGTCCCGTGGTAGCTTGCTTGCCTTTAAGTCTTTCGACACGTGTGCTACCCAATGGTCATGGGTTCAATCCTCACAAGACCATTCTTTTTCAAACTTCCATATTTTTCATGTTTTTCACAAAACTTCACAATTTTTTAACCAATCAAAACTCCTTATTTTAAGGTAATTTTTTGTACACTTGTCAATAAATACATCTATTTTATGATAGTGCAAAAATTTTCAGAAAAAACTTTCATCTGATTATATTTTAATCGAGCCAAAAACGACGTTCTAAACACTTTTTCAAAACACCTTTTAAAGGTGAATTTTTCAAGTTTTTGACTTCCGATTCTTTTCAAAACTTTTCATAAATGAACCTCACATTTCAAAACATTTTCAAAAATCATTTTTCAAAACATTTCATCAAACTTACATCTTTTACCACGATCGATCCGATTTAAACGATAAAATCAAATTCGTTTTCTCTCGAATTTCTCAATCGATCATGGGCCACCCTTATGGTGTAAGTCCCAATCCTTTTATGTACATATTTAGTTTTACTTGTACATACTCAAATCATCATTGTCAATATTCAAACATAAACAAACTTCTTTCGTTTGTTTATACACGATACCATTGGTATTGAAAGGAGCATTATTCCTGTGGCCTTTCAAACCAATGGGCCTCCCTCACGGTGTAAGTCCCATAACATTCTTTTATGTAAATAGTATTTCTTTGTACATATCAAACTCTCTTCAAATACATACAAATTTTTATCTGTACATAACACAGATACTTTTTATACTCAAGTACAGACAAACTTCGATCGTTTGTTGTTCACTTCACTTGTGTATACACAAACCAACATTCTTTATGTACATACATCTTTTCCTTGTACATATCAATTTCTTTTCATACAAAACTTTCATCTGTACATATCTGAGATACCTTTTCTGAGATAAACTTTGATCGATCGTTTACATTTCGATACGTACATATACTGAATACCATTGGTATTGAAAGGAGCATTATTCCTGTGAAGCGCTTTCAAACCAATGGGCCACCTATGGTGTAAGTCCCAACCTATGTACATCCATCTCTCTCTGTACATAAATACTCGTTCGTGTACATATTCACTTCCTTGTGCACAGTTCAGACTTGTAAATAATCAAGTTACGCTCGTTTTAAACGTTCGTTTCACAGATACTTGTTTATATTTCATAAACTTCTGTAAATAAACATCATGCATTGTTTATATTTCCTTCATAAACTCCTGTGAATACATATCACACACACACACACACACACACACACACACTTGTTTATACAATTGTCTAATTATAACATAACAATTAGTCTAACCAATAGGTTCCCTACAGTTGTAGCCTCCGCTTGGGCTTTATACAAGATAATTCATCTCCAGCATGAGTTTAGCCTCCGCTTGGGCTTTATACAAGATAACTCTCCCCACAGAGTTCAGCCTCCTCTTAGGCTTCATATAAGAAAACTCATTCATCTGGGTTTAGCCTCCGCTTTGGCTTCATATAAGACAACACTCCCCTGTTGAGTCAGCCTCCTCTTGGGCTTCGTTCAAAAGAACTCCTCATTGAGTTTAGCCTTCTCTTGGGCATCATACAATGAAAGAGACAGGAAATCTCTTAACAGCCTCCTATTGGGCCTCTAATACAAAGAATCACCCGCGCTAAGATAGAATCCTGAAAGGATGGTTTCCCGGTGAAATCACTTTCAAATCCCCAGAGAGTAAAATTTCTCGGTGAAATTGCTCTTAATTCCAAAAGGATGGTTTCTCGGTGAAATCCCTTTTAAAACAAAGCCAGCCATACCCTATAGCTTCCTCTTGAGCTTCATACAAGGACCCTCGATGACCCTCGGAATGCCTCCTATTGGGCTAACAATACAAGGACCCACGGGCTTCTTAAAAGCATCCCTTTAATCCAACCAATTTCTCCTCGAGATTTAGACATCTATCATCTTTATGGAAGAAGTATCTCATCTATCATATCACATACAGTCAAAAACTTTTCAAACTCTTTTCAAACTCTTTTCAAACTATTTTCAAACAAAAACATCTCTTAATTGTAAGTGGTAACGCTTGTACACTCAAGCAAAACACCCAATGCTTACAGTTAAAAGATTCAACCATCTTTTTTAAAACATCTTTCTTAAACATGTAAGTGGTAACGCTTGTACACTCGAGCAAAACACCTAATACTTACGACGAAAGATTTTAATCAATCAAACTTTTCAAAAATGTATGTGATGAAATAGATTAGATACATTTTTCATTAAGATGACATTTGTCTGTCTCTTACTAACATCCCGTTGCTTTCCACTAAGCATAAGTGGGAACTACGATTGCTCTGACTTTCTCAACATCCTTTTGAGAATCGTGGCCTGAGGTCTCATCCTTGGCGAGCAAATTTCTATCTCCCTCAGACCAAACAAACCATAGAACCCTTTAGATCCGAGCTACAAATGCTCTGATTCCCACTAAGGGATATGTATGCAGAAGATCCACAGATCTTTGCGAGCACAATAATAACAAACACTAGAATCCCACATAATTTATCTTTCTAAAAATCCCAAAGGAGAAACTTTCCCAATCATAGAAATAGCAATTAAAACACACAAACATATCAAATATATTCATATATAAAGCTATAGATAACTATATATATTTAGGGTGCTCCATCTATTCCTTTATATAACAATCCCCTTACTCGAGAATCTCCCCAATGCGTTGCGTCTAGTTTGCGCTAGTCGTTCGCATACCAATATCAATTGAGGGTATTCTGACTTTCCCTTTTCATAATCATTAAATCATCTTTCTTGTGTTGAAAATAATAAAGCTTGATGCTCGCGGCATCTTTATAAACAAATCAAAAGAGTAAATCGTTTCGAGCCAGAGAATCCGAATTCACGTTCGAATCCTCTAGCGTCACCTTTTGAGCAGGAAAAATGGCGACTCTGTGGGAGTCTGTTGAAACTTTGATTTTCAAAAAATGTGACTACTGCTCGAGAGCACCAAGCTTTTGTTTTCAAAAAGAAAGGGATAAGCTTTTATGTTTTGCATATATCTGTTTTCTTTATTGTGTGTTTCGCGATTTCATCGATGGAAAGAAATCTAACCGGTTTAAGAAACATTTTAAGATCTAGGTGGAGGTATTGTCGTGAGAAGTTCAATGCTTACGAGTTAATATCTCCCTCGGTGGAGGTTGTCTTGAGGGTATTGTGTTTAGCAAGTATTTGCGAAGACGCTGTGCTTTCGAGGAAACTCGAGAAGCTGAGTGGGCTGTAGAACACATAACCCATCCTGGCCATTTAGGATGTAGTGCAGATATTATTCGGGTGTAAGCCTAGAGTAATTGTCATGCGAGACTACGACCAGGCGAGTTTCTCTTGAAAAATATTATTGGACCATCGAGTATTCAACAAATTCGATAATATTTCAAAGAGTGTTGAGCTGTATTATCAGTAGAACCCGTTTCACAGAGGAATAAGCCCTTAGAACTTAACCACGTTGATTCTTATCGTTGGCTTCATGCTCGTGACTTCGAACGCTTGCCCGTGTGTATAACTACTAACCATGTTTGCCGCATTCATGCATTCATTCATTCAAAAACAAAACAAAAAACTTCATTTCTCTTCCCATTTCCAAAGAATTTAGAGATTTTTCTTTGTAAAATATTTTAGGTTAGAGTGATGGACGTCAGAGGAAGATTCACCAAAAGATACAGTTTTAGAATTCCTGATGTAGGAAAGTTGAAAGAGTTAGCATCCTTGGTAGAAGATCCCTCGGTTTGAGCGATATGGAACTCTTTTAACTCTTACGAGCTAACGTTGATGAGGACTTCTCAAAACTTTTGTTCGGTTCTACGACCGATCTATCATTGTTTTCTTGATTATCGGTTGATGCCTACTTTGGAAAATGCGCGCATCCTAGGTATCTCGATGTCGGACAAAGTGCCTTTCAATGGTTTGGAAGCCATTCCCAAGTCACCGGTCATTGCAGCGATGACTCACTTAAAGAAATCGAGATAGACAAAAACCTAACTACGGAGGAAAACTCTTAGGATGACTTCAAAGTTCCTAATGGAGAAGGCTCTCAAATTCTCTGAAATTGGTAGTATGGTAGCCTTTGAAGCTATTTTAGCTTTACTCCTCTATGGATTGGTGTTATTTCCCAACGTCCCAAATTTCATTGATATCAACGCCATAAGGATCTTTCTGATTGGAAATCCCGTTCCCACCTTGCTTGGTGACACCTCGTCTCTATTCATCACGAGGAATCGTCAAGGAGGCGGAACTATCGTGTGTTGTGTACCTCTGTTTTCAAATGGATTACCTCACACTAAATCTCTATCTTCCGCGAAAACAAAGGCAGTGGCATTAGTCTCGAAGACTCATGTCTCTTACAAACGACGATATCCATTGGTATACCTTGGCAGACAATGAGATGAAAATCATTGAGAGCTGTGGAGAATTTGCCAACGTACCTCTCATTGGTACGAAAGGAGGAATCAACTACAACCCTTTCCTGGCGAGACGTCAACTCGGATACGCAAACTCTAGTAAACCTCTTGGTTTCACTGTAGAGAGTTACTTTTATCACGAAGGAGAGGATTCCCAAGGATTGAAAGCTAGGATGACCAAAGCTTGGCATCACATCCGAAGGAAAGAAAAAGGGAAGGCAAAGAATTGTGTAGCCATGGAAACCTACACTTCTTGGGTAAAGAAAAGAGCGAAGGAATTTCGAATGCCTTACGCTTATGAGGATCCCATGTTCTCAATCGCTTCCAAATCAACAAATTTTCCCATCGAAGCTGTGGGAGAATACCAAGAAGCCTTGACCAAGATAAGGTTTGAGAAAGAACCTTTGGAAAACAAATTCCTTAAGACTAATCTTGAGAATGAGAAGCTCAAGAAGCAAGTCAAGGATCATGAAAAGACGCTTTACTTCCAGGATGAATGACTCATGGAGAAAGATGAGAAGATTCGCCATAAGGATAACGCAATCCAGAGATACGTCAAAGAAAGGAAAAAAAAGCTTGAGGAGATGACAACCAGCGATCCTGCTCCCAACGAGTGGAAGAGAGTCATCAGCAAGCTAAAAGCGAGAAAATGAACTAAAAGCTCGCTATGGAAAGGAAATCACGAAGGTGCATCAAGCCTTTGGATCTTCATCCGCGAAGGCGTTTAATTAGTTCAATTTAGTTTGTATTTTATCATTTAATTTATCATTCGTGTGAGCAATGCTCCAACAAAAACAATTGTTGTAATCTTCTTCCATTTAATTAATAAATGTGTGTTTTTTCCATCCAAATATTTTGCAGAAATATCTCTTTTAGCATTAGATTCTTTGGAAATTTCTTTTCTTTACAATCATAATCATGCATCATATTACGCATTTAAGTCTATTGTCTAGAGTCGATACCTACAGTTTCATGCTACAAGCTTGAGCAGCGACGAACGACATAGATTGAGCGGATAGGAAAAGATCGTCAAGCTGTCGCGTCTTAGAGTTTCTCGACCGCGTCCACAGCCTACTCGAACATACGATACAAGATCAAAAAGAAGAAAAGTAATGGAAGGATTTGAGCAAGAGAACGTTGAACTCCGTAGCACGGTAACAACATTGCAAGAAGAAGTGGAGAGACTCACATCTTTGGTCAACTCATTTGCCGCAGCGCAAAGTCAACAAGCAGCATCGAGCAGTCAAAACCAAGCAGCGACTTCAGAGGATACTACTACTCCAGTTTCAGCTGTCGCAGTTATTAGTTCACCTTTCAGTATGCCAGAAGGCTATCCATGGGGCATGCCTTTCAACTTTGGCATCGGATTTCGCCAACCGACTTCTCAAACAACCTCGCTTGAAATACCTACCTTGCAGCAAAACTCTACATTTACTCCATAGCGTGGAGTAACTCTTCCTAATAACAATGCCGGTTTCTCAACTAATCATGACGAACTCAGCTTCCATAGTACACACTACCTTAGACGAAGAAGTTCATCATACTCCAGGCAGTAACTCAAATCCACGCGGTTGTCATACCCCAAATTTTGACCTAATATACCACCTTACATTTGCATCATTGCACAACTAACAGTTCAAACAACATTAATCGGGTGTAGCATTCACAGGTCAAAATTAGGGTTTCATCAGATTTTCATCTGATTCAAGAGCTAACCAATTAGGGTTTGAGATTTTCTCATCTTATTTGATCTATCCTGATCAAATCATCAACCTTCAATCCTCAGATATCCAATTTTCTCACAGATCAATCGAGGATCGACCAATTAGGGTTTTGATCGGGCATGAGAATTCTTTGACTTTTTGAACAAGAAATAACTTTTTTGGATAGAGATTGGTCATTATATCTTAGATACAACATCTTGACCTAATTTCTGGATTCAAAACATCACAGAGGTTCACAAAATTCATCAGTCGTTTTCAGAAACATCTGATGAAATTTCATTTGTACAGAAAAGTCAAACTTTGACTTTTGGTCAAATTTTCAAAACAAAACTTTTCCAACATCAAAATACTTCAAATGATCCATCATGATCATAAAAATCAAAAATTTGAAAAGTCAACAAAAGTCAAAGTTTTTATACTTAGAAATTTTCTAAGTGTTGAAATTTCTTACTTTTTCAAACTTCAAGCCATTCTTTCACCAAGTTCCAATTTGAATTTGAAAAAACTCAAAACATGAAAGTTGTAGCTTGTGGAAAGATCTTTCCAAAATGTCCAAGAACTCTCAAATCCATGGAGTCTAGCTATACTTTTGAAATTGAAACATAAGGCTCCATGAAACTTGATTTTCAAAGATCAAAACATCAATTATAGGTCATTTTTTTGAGTTTTCTTCACCAAGTAATTCAACCTTGCCACCTTGCCAAATTGAGTCATCAAACTGATAAACATCAGTGAGAAGTGATAATTGAAAGATTGGATCAAGTTGGATAATTTCACACATGGTGAAAAAAGGAACCTTCCTTTTGCTTTACAAAAGACTTTCTTGCCCCTTAAGCTTTCTTTGAATTACCAAATGCCATGTCCTTCTTGCCTAACATTGCAGTCCTAATTGGCCTATAAAAGGATCACATTTCAAGCCTAAATGAACACCAAAAACAATACAAATTCATGCTTTCTTTCACTTTCTTGAAAATCAAGTAATATAGTGCAAATTGAGAAAACATAGCATTTTGAATTTGAGCTAAAACCATGATGAAATTTGGTGTCATACATGTTGCATAATCACTATCAAACTTGTTACAAGCTTAAAATCAAATTGAACTAAGCTTAAAATCAGTTTTCATTTCATATTTTCAAAACTTGCAAAGCGCCATAGGATTCGAATCAAAGTTTGGTTGGATTAATTAGTGTTGTGAGCATCCTAACACCTTCCATGAACATCATATGAGTGAGCCAAAACAAGAACAATCATCGTAACACGATTTACTTGAAATCCAGTTGCCATTTTGAGCTGTGCAGGTCGACTTGGCAGGATGATCGGATGAATCCATGATCGCAGACCACTCACATAGCTTCCTTACATGCCGTTGGAGCTCACACAATCAAGAAACAACAACTGGAAACACGTTTGCCCAGAATTCGATTCTCATTTTTCCAGGTATGAACACGAACTTGGTTATCATGATTCATTGATTCTTTTGACAAAAACTCTTGGCCAATTGTTTTCTGCACTCATAACGATTGATAACCCTCAATAAAATCAAAAAATCATCAACTACACATGATTTAATTTAAGATTTTCAGTTTAGGGTTCATCACGTTCTTCGAAACCTAAATCGTTCTAGACTGAATATAAATGAAATTAACAACCATATTCATGTTCGTGGTGCAAAATCGATCAACTTTGATGTTTACATCATTGAATTTCATGGAGAAACAAAGATTTTAGGTTGGATTTGTGAAAATCAAAACACGAACCAGTTGCGCGTTCTTCATCTGTTCTTCATTTTTCAAATATTTAAAATTTCCAATCTTATGTTAACACGTGTGTGAGTCCACTAACACTTCAGCGCATTTGGCTAAGCGGTTCCTGGCTTGGTCTTAAGTCTTCTTGCCACGCGTCCCACTCAATGGTCATGGGTTCAACACCCACCAAGACCATTCTTTTTACAAACTTTCCAAATTTTTTCATGTTTTTTATCAAACTTTCACAATTTTTTTGACCAATCAAAACTTCTCATTTTGAGATGATTTTTTAAACACTTGTCAATAAATACATCTATTTTATGATAGTGCAAATATTTTTAGAAAAAAACTTTCATCTGATTAAATTTTAATCGGGCAAAAACGTTACGAACACTTTTCAAACCTCCTTAAAGGTGAATTTTCAAGTTTTCGACTTCGATTTTTTCAAAACTTTTCATAAATGAACCTCACATTTCAAAACATTTTCAAATCATTTTTCAAAACATTTCATCAAACTTGCATCTTTTACCATGATCAATCCGATTTAAAACGATAAAACTGATTTCGTCTTCTCTCGAATTTCTCGATCGATCATGGGCCACCCTTATGGTGTAAGTCCCAATCCTTTATGTACATATTTAGTTTTTACTTGTACATACTCAAATCATCATTGTTAATATTCAAACATAAACAAATTTCTTTCGTTTTCATTCGTTTGTTTATGCGCTGAATCCATTGGTTCTAAAGGAAGGTTTCTTCTGAGCGAAATTTCTTTTTGACCAATGGGCCTCCATCACGGTGTAAGTCCCATAACATTCTTTTATGTACATAATATTTCTTTGTACATATAAAAAAAAAACTTTCAAAACACATACAAATTTTTATCTGTACATAATACAGATACTTCATTTTATACTCAAGTACAGACAAACTTCGATCGTTTGTTTTCACTTCACTTGTGTATACACAAACCAAACATTCTTTATGTACATACACAATCTTTTCCTTGTACATATCAAACTTTTTATCTGTACATAATACAGATACCTTTTACAGATAAAACTTCAATCAATCATTTCTGTTTCATCTATATATTTTACACTGAATACCATTGGTATTGAAAGGAGCATTATTCCCTGTGAAACTACTTTCAAATCAATGGGCCTCCCTTATGGTGTAAGTCCCAACCCTCCTATGTACATCCATCTTTCTTTGTACATAAAAACTCGTCCGTGTACATATTCATTTCCTTGTACACAGTACAAACTTGTGAATAATCAAGTTGCGCTCGTTTTAACGTTCGTTTCACAGACACTTGTTTATATTTCATAAACTGCTATAAATAAACATCATGCATTGTCTATATTTCCTTCATAAACTCCTGTGAATACATATCACACACACACACACACCTGTTTATACAACTGTCTAGTTATAACATAACAATTAGACTAATCAATAGGTTCCCACAGTATAGCCTCCGCTTGGGCTTCATACAAGATAACTCATCCCCAGTTGAGTTTAGCCTCCGCTTGGGCTTCATACAAGATATTTTTATCTCCAACAGAGTTTAGCCTTCTCTTGGGCTTTGTACAAAGAAACTCTCCCCACAGAGTTAGCCTCCGCTTAGGCTTCATATAAGACAACACTCCCCTGTTGAGTCAGCCTCCTCTTGGGCTTCGTTCAAAAGAACTCCTCTTTGAGTTTAGCCTTCTCTTGGGCATCATACAATGAAAGAGATAGGAAATCTCTTAACAGCCTCCTATTGGGCTTCCAATACAAAGAATCACCCGCGCTAAGATAGAACCCTGAAAGGACGGTTTCCCGGTGAAATCACTTTCAAAATTCCCCAGAGAGTAAAATTTCCCGGTGAAATTGCTCTTATTCAGAAAAGGATGATTTCTCGGTGAAATCCCTTTCAAGCCAAAGCCAACCATACCCTATAGCTTCCTCTTGAGCTTCATACAAGGACCCTCGATGACCCTCGATGACCCTCGGAATGCCTCCTCTTGGGCTTACAATACAAGGACCCACGGGCTTCTTAAAAGCATCCCTTTAATCCATCATCTCTATGGAAGAAGTATCTCATCTATCACATCACATACAATCAAAAAACTTTTCAAAATTTTTAAATTCTTTTCAAACAAAAACATCTATTAATTGTAAGTGGTAACGCTTGTATACTCAAGCAAAACACCCAATACTTACAGTTAAAAGATTCAATCATCTTTTTCAAAACATCTTTCTTAAACATGTAAGTGGTAACGCTTGTATACTCAAGCAAAACACCTAATACTTACGATGAAAGATTTTTATCAATTAAACTTTTCAAAAATGTATGTGATGAAATAGATTAGATACATTTTTCATTAAGATGACATTTATCATCTCTTACTAACATCCGTTGCTTTCCACTAGCATAAGTGGGAACTACGATTGCTCGACTTTCTCAACATCCTTTTGAGAATACGTGGCCAAGGTCTCATCCTTGCCGAGCAAATTTCTATCTCCTCGGACCAAACAAACCATAGAACCTTGTAGATCCGAGCTACAAATGCTCGATTCCCACTAGGGATATGTATCAGAAGATCCACGATCTTTGCGAGCACAATAATAACAAAACCTAGAATCCCACATAATCTCATTTCTTAAAATCCAAAGGAGAAACTTTCCCAATCATAGAAATAGCAATTAAAACACACAAACATATCAAACATATTCATATATAAAGCTGTAGATAACTACATATATTTAGGGTGCTCCATCTATTCCCTTTATATAACAATCCCCTTACTCGAATCTCCCCGATGCGTTATGTCTAGTTTGCGCTGAGTCGTTCGCATACCAATATCAATTGAGGGTATTTCAGCTTTCCCTTTTCATAATCATTAAATCATCTTTCTTGTGTTGAAAATAATAAAGCTTGATGCTCGTGGCATCTTTATAAACAAATCAAAAGATTTAAATCGTTGCGTACCAGAAGATCCGAACTCACGTTCGCATCCTCAGGCGCGTCACCTTTTAACGCGAACAACGGTTCAACAGAAAATATCCAGGAACAACTCCTCAAAATGCAGCTTGAGATAAAAACAATTCGTGGGAAAGAATTATTTGGGAAAAACGCCCAGGATCTGTGCTTAGTTCCTCGCGTAAGAATGCCCGCAAAATTCAAAGTCCCCGATTTTGAAAAGTACAAAGGAAACTCCTGTCCGCAAAGTCATCTCACGATGTATGCCAGGAAAATGTCTACGTACAACGAAGATCATCAGTTGTTAATCCATTATTTCCAAGATAGTCTCACCGGTGCCGCACTAAAGTGGTACATGGGTTTAGACAGCACGAATATCCAAACATTCAACGACTTAGGTGAAGCCTTTGTCCAGCAATACAAGTTTAACTTGGATATGGCTCCTGATAGGGATCAACTCCGTTCCATGTCTCAGAAAGAAAGGGAGACATTCAAGGAATATGCACAACGATGGAGGGAAATTGCTGCCCAAGTCAACCCACCATTGGAAGAGAAGGAGATGACTAAGGTATTCTTGAATACTCTAGGCTCATTCTACTACGAGCGAATGATCGCTAGCGCTCCCGGAGATTTCGAGATGGTGAGCATGGGAATGCGATTAGAAGAGGGTTCGAACGGGCGCCTAACCAAGGAAGCAGGATCTTCTAGCGGAACAAAGAAGGTTGGAACCAGTTTTCCAAGGAAGAAAGAGCATGACATAGGAATGGTATCCCGAGGGAAACCACGTAAGAATGTCATTCAACAACGACAGGTAGCTGCCATAGCACCCACCGTCAACACAAATCCAAACACAGGAATTGCTCCGCAATTCCAACAAATTCAACAAAATCAACAAACTCAACAACCTCGTCAACAGGCTCAGCAGTTTAGCAATCAAAACCGTACGCCTCGGGTTACGCAATTCGACCCGATCCCAATGGTACGAACTTTACCGCAATAATAGAAAAGAATCGTCTGAGACAAGGTCACCACTTCGGTTCAGAAATTACCATGGTGGTACAAAACAGGCGTATCTTGCCCTTTTCACCAAGGGCACCGGCCATGACCTTGAGCATTGTATAGCATTAAAGGCGGTCAGAGATTAGTGAGATCTAATCTTCTTTCCTTCAGAAATACAAGTCCGAATGTGCAAGCCAATCCGCTTCCCAGTCACAGTGGGCACTCAGTGAGTTTGATACTGAGAAACACAGACAGGTATCTCGTTACAGACGTAAACGATCGAGGAAACTTGGTGCATCTCCATGAAGCATCTGATACCATGAGCACCTTCGCTAAGCATGATTCTGACTTTCCGCTGCTCCAAGAATATTCAAGGATGTTCCACCATAAAAGCAGATATCCAGCATTTGTTAGACATCGGTGATCTACAGATCTACAGAAATAGAGATGACCATGACGTAAATACAGTAGGGCATTTTCGCATGAGCTTTTAGTCTCGAGATATCAACTCGGAAAACCCGAGTAAGCGTCATCATCCCTTGTTTCAACATACCCAAGCACGTGGAGATTGAATGCAGCAGTTCCGGCCTCGAGTCTCCTTTGGTAATTTGCCTACGGTCTGTTCTATACGGTTCTACCAAAGCAATTCCTTACCAATACAATGCAACCACGATAGAGGATGGGAAGGAGAAACCCATGCCTACTCTTCCGCTAATGTCAATATAACGAAATAGGACGAGTAACACGAAGTGGGCGAGTGCACACTCCATTGCCACCTAGACCGCTGCGGTTCTGTTGTCCGACAAAATCCGGTTAACATATCTTACGAGAATCACAAGCGATTCCGCTGTTAACCCAAGCACAAATGTTGGTCCTCTGATAGAGCCAACGTCAGATTTTGATGAGATCTTGAAGTTAATCAAAAGAGTGAATATCGAGTCGTGGATCGGTGATGCGACTCCTTCCAAGATTCAATCTGTCTCTACTCCTCAACTCCGAAGCTCACCGAGAAGCTTTGATGAGAGTATTAGACCAAGCGTATGTGGATCACGATGTGACTACGAGACCCGGTTTGGAGGATCGTCTCAACATAACGACTTGCAATAATCTAAGCTTGATGACGAGGAACTTCCAGAAGAAGGGAAAGATCACAACTTGGCCCTCCACATCTCAATGATCTGCCAATCAGATTCCTTGTCCAATGTATTGGTAGATCAGGTTCATCTTTGAGCGTAATGCCGAAAGCGACACTCGCTCGTTTGGCTTACAAAGGGACTGTAACACCCATTCTACCCAAAGATTAATTAATCAAAATCAGTATTAAAATTTCATTAACAAATTTGAGGCATCACATCGACACCACAAAACTCATTTTATAAAATATTTTCATCAACACAAATCCTCGGATACATAGCATCAGGCAATCACCGACTCGACTAACAGCTGACTATAAACTCCGTCTTCAACACCTGCACGTTACCAGTATAAAGGTAACGGCGAACAAGTAAAGGGTGAGATACTCCAAAACATATAATTAAAGGCATGATAACATATATATATATAGTTTTGGAATCATAAATGATATAGGTTAGTGAGCACTTTTTAACATATATCCACCTCTCACATACTTTAATCATCATATTAGTATATATAATTAACACCTTATCAACCTAACATCATCGACATAGATCATCTCAATATCATATAAACTTTTCCCACCATGTAATCATCATAAATCAATACTTCACTAAACAACACGGCAATCATAAACAACAACACAATATAAACAAAATCCTCACAAATTGGCTAAAGCCCATCGTCGCTTTGGCATAAAAGCCCATCGTCGCTTTGGAATAAAAGCCCATAGTCACTTTGGCATAAAAGCCCTTCGTCACTTTGGCATAAAAGCCCATCATCACAAACATCATCACATCATATTTGCAACAAGCATTTTATCAAAGTCAAAACATCGCAAAACTCATCATTTATATTCATCGCATAGTCATCATGAAATTATCATATCATATTCATTTCATATTCATCATAAAGTTCATCACAAAAAGACATCATATAGCATCGCAATTCCACATAAACCATCATATAAAACTCGACATCAAACGACTCGATAACATAAACGACTCCATGAGACACGACTATGTTATGCATGTGGTACCGTCGCTTTGTCGTAATTAGGGACACTTGGCATAAAGCCGATCATCACTTGGCATAAAAGCCCTCGTCGCCTCGTCGCCAATGCAATGTATGTGACTCGACAACACGACATCACAAACACGACACAACAAAAACATCATCATCGCACATCAAAATTGGCATAAGCCCGTCACCATAATTTATCCACATCAAGATAAATATATCATCGCATCATATTTGCATTATGCAAACCATCACCAATAATTCATCATCATCATCAAAGTCATGCATTCACAAAATGGAAGCATATATCAACAACATCAATATAATCATCGCATCATCATGTATAAACACATATATCATCATTACCAACAAAGTCATTTAGTCATGAACACATCATCGTAAACCTCATGTATAGTCACATAGCATCATCATCAAGTAAAGCACTTAATTCCAAACATGGAAAAATAATCAAACCATCAATAATCGTCATAAAAGTCATTCATAAAATCGAGAATCAATCATAATCATTGCATTTCATGCATATAGAATTCATCACAATATAATACTCACTTTAGTCATATAAACATCGCATAACAATTAAGCATATCATTGGAGTAGGACTCCCGTCGTGTTTGCCATAACAGGCCAAGGCATAAGCCTTCATCATATTTCGCGTCCTTGCTAATTCTCGTCATCGAAATATCTAATGCATCGCTAAACGAATCACCTCTTCACCACTCACTCACATCCTCGTTGTTTCCTCAACGCTACTAATCGATTCGCGTTCCTCACATCATCATAACAAAAGTCATCGCCTAAGTATCAAACATAGCGTTATCATCTCTTTATATCCAACTTAACTCAAACTCGGTAACTCGTTACTCATTCAATTCGTCTAATCACACTATATTACACCTCTCAAACATCTCCAATAACTCTTGGCATCATCATATCGCGATATCTCGCTAATTCGTATTATCTCCATAACTTAACAACTTCTATACCCGATTCATTCGCATCCAATAATCACATCTCAATAAGAACTTATTAAAATAAGCTTCTAAAGCTACTCAATTCATTATCATCTTGAAGATTATCTCACTAGCTTTCCAGCGCAACAAGCGCGCCTAGATTCGGTTTGAAAGTTATGGCCGAAACGATTTTTTTTGGAAAAAGCCTACCCGAGCATCAACACGGGCACCCGTGTGCATCAACACGGCCCGTGTTGATGACTCTGCAACACCCTTTTTCACGTTTTTAAGCTTCCAAAATCACCCCAATCCATTCCTAATCATCCCCAAACATCCCAACATCATCTAAATCGAATTTCCAACATGTAGCAATGATTTAAAGCACACAATTACATCAAGAAACACATCAAAGCTCATAAACCCTAAATCAATTCATACCCAAATCCAAAATATATTCTATCAAACCCAACTATATGAGTGAGAGAATCAAACCCCTTACCTCTTGATTGTGCAACTTGAGCTCCCAATGATCATCCATGGCTTGCTCTTCATCTTCCTCTTCTTCCAACCCTAGCTCATCTTTTCTCTCCTCTTTCTCTTCTCTCTATTTCTTTCTCTCTTCTTTCCTTTCTATTTCCTTTTCCCTTCTTTCTCTCTTATATCTCTAATTCCTCTAATTGCAAAACAAACCCTCCTCCACTTTTTCTAACTTATACCATTTCTTTCTATAATTCCATAATTGACCCAAGCGGTTTAAGCACAATTGCGGTCCGAATAAATAATTATCGGTATGAATAATATTTCGTCAATTATATTAATTAATATACCGACTAAATAATATAATTTATCATGAAATAATTATTAACCGATAATCCCAAAAATAATAATATAATATTATTTAATTAAATACCGTTTAATAATCGGGGCGTTACAGGGACGCCAATGAAGTTCAACGACATAATAGTAAAAGCTTTCGATGGATCAAGAAAGTCAGTTATTGGGGAAGTTGATCTCCCGATGACAATTGGCCCGCACACTTTCCAAATTGCTTTCCAAGTTATGGACGTACCAGCTGCTTACAGTTGTCTATTAGGAAGACCTTGGATCCACGAGGCAGGAGCAGTAACTTCTACTCTCCATCAGAAATTAAAATTCACAGTAAATGGAAAGTTGGTGACCATCAGTGGTGAACAGGCTTTACTTATAAGTCATCTATCCAGTTTCTCTTTCATCACAGTTAATGACATTGAAGGGACGCATCTCCCGGAAAATCCGTTAGAAGATGAATCTACCAACAAAAAGATCATCTATCTCTTCGTATAAAGAAGGCGCACAAATGGTGAAAGATGGCAATACTAAAGGATGGGGACAAGTTATCAAACACATCAAGAATGAAACAAAAGCGGACTCGGGTTCACACCGTAGTCTCAAAGACAAGCAAAAGGATGAAACACTTCGTCCAATCAAAGAAGTTTTCAGCGTGGGGATTCTAAATCTGTTCTCCAAGAGGTTAGCATTGTAACCATCGAAGAGGATGAAGGCGATCCATCGAATCGAAGAATGGAGCACTTATTTAAACGCCACAGTATGTGTCTCAAGAGGAGTCATATCGCTGACCAATTCAAAGACATGTCCGCAAAGGCATGAAAATCCACCTATCCTGCTGAAGTTTGGGATACCTTGGGAGAACCAAGTGGCAAATTCGACTACATGGTGAAATACCTGCGTGACTCGAAAATCGAATCGAAGATATCAACCCACGGGATGGGGTGATTCTTTTGATTATCCTAGTCAAACAGAAGAGGTATACTCGTCTTCTCAGTCTAATCAGCCAATCGAGATCCCCAATGAAGATCTCTGCTTCAACACACCTGTGGAATTCACCAAACCAGATCCTGGTTACCACTACATCAACATGATCACTGAAGATCAAGAGCACGATTCGGGATACGATTTGGAAAGTGTCGCCGACAACGAGTCTCTTCACTCAGAAGATTGGAGGATACATCCCCAAAATTCAACACAAAGATCAACAGGAAGCACATATGCTACATCTCATACTTCCCGATCTGTTAGTCAAGAAGATTGCTCCAGCAGCACAAAGGGCAAGAGCTATCGTCCAGAGTCTTCAAAGCCGGCTCAAACAGCAACCAAAGTCTACTCAAGGGTTAAACCAAGCGGAAAATTACCAGAGTACCTTGACTTCCAAGGAGTTCGTCACTACTGTAAACCCGTTGAAGTTCGGACTAATGTTCATAGCTCTAAGTAGTTTATCTTTGCTTTTGTTTTGAACTCTCACTTCGCCCAAAGTGTAGAGATGTTTTACAGGGTTTTAGCTTTTAAATAATTTCTCTCCGTCTTGCCCAAGGCGAATGAGTTTGTGTTTTAGGGCTCTATTTCATAGTGTAAATTATAAATAAAACGCGTTGTTTTGTTTCCACACTTTGTGTTTATTTTCATTTTTACCCTTTTCTTGGAAATGATAATCCTAAAAAACACATAAAAAAAAAATCTTCAAAAATATAAAATTAATCTGCATACACTTTCACGTTAACTTTCTTAAAAAAAAAATGATGACAAAGAGTTAATTAATCAAACATAAATCAAATATGCAGATTAACAGATGGACAAATCCATTGAAAGCAATAACTCTATGCTCTTTCCCAACTTTGAAATCCCACAAAAGTCGCAGGAAGAAGTTGAAGAAGAGATCCCGGATGAAATTTCTAGGCTGCTAAAGCACGAGGAAAGGATCATTCACCTCATAAAGAACCTCTAGAAGCAATCAATTTGGGTTAGGGAAGATAGAAAAAGTAAATATCAGACTTCACTCAGCAGCAGTGTCAAAAGCAAAGCGATAAATCTTCTCAAAGAATATGTTGATGTGTTCTCTTGGTCCTACGGGACATGCGAGTTAGATACCGACATCGTGGAGCATCACTGCCGTTAAAACCGAGTGTCCTTGATTAAGCAAAAGGCGAGAAGAGTTCACCACGAAATGGTGATAAAATCAAAAGGAAGTTCAAAAGCAGCTCGGCTGGTTTCCTCGTCACTTTGAATATCCTCAGGCTAGCCAACATAGTACTGTCTCCAAGAAAGATGGAAAGGTCGAATGTGTGTTGACTACGGGATCTGAACAAAGCAAGTCAGAAAGAGCGATTTCCACTACCGCATATCGACATGCTAGTGGATAGCACTGCAAAATTCAACGTCTTTTCCTTCATGGACGATTTCTCTGGTTATAATCAGATCAGAATGGCTCCCGAAGACATGGAAAAGACATCCTTCATCACGCCGTGGGGCACTTTTTGCTACAAAGTAATGCCGTTTGGATTAAAGAATGCAGGCGCAACTTACCAAAGGGCAATGACTACTCTCTTTCATGACATGATGCACAAAGAGATCGAAGTCTACGTAGATGACATGATAGCAAAATCTGACACTGAAGATGAACATATAGACTATCTCTTAAAGTTGTTTCAACGACTAAGGAAATTTCAGCTCCGTCTGAATCCTAACAAATGCACCTTTGGGGTAAGATCTGGAAAGCTCCTAGGTTTCATCGTCAGTCAAAAGGGAATTGAAGTGGACCCTGACAAAGTCAAAGCTATTCAAGAGATGCCTACGCCACGTACGGAAAAGCAAGTAAGAGGATTTCTTGGACGATTGAATTACATCTCAGTTATCTCTCGGATATGGCTACACAGGCGATATTCAAGCTTCTCCGCAAAGATCAAAAGGTTGTGTGGACAGCCGATTGCCAAAAAGCATTCGACAGTATCAAGGAATACCTGTCAGAACCACCAATACTGATCCCTCCAGTTGAAGGAAGACTACTAATTAGGTACCTTACCGTACTAGAAGAGTCCATGGGCTGCGTACTTGGACAGCAAGATGACACCGGTAAGAAGGAGCATGCCATTTATTATTTGAGTAAAAAGTTCACAGACTGTGAAACTCGTTACTCCATGCTCGAGAAAACATGTTGCGCTTTGGTGTGGGCTTCAAAACGTCTCCGCCAGTACATTATCAATCACACAACTTGGTTAATCTCCAAAATGGATCCAATCAAGTACGTATTTGAGAAACCTGCCTTGACCGGGAGAATCGCTCGATGGCAGATGCTATTATCCGAATATGACATCTAGTACCGCGCTCAAAAAGCGGTCAAAGGAAGCATTCTCACCGATCACTTGGCTCATCAGCCGCTCAACGAATACCAATCTCTCAAATTTGACTTCCCAGACGAGGATGTTATGTACTTGAAAATGAAAGATTGGGACGAACCGCTACACGGAGAAGGACCAGATCTGGAATCCAGATGGGGTTTAGTCTTTGATGGAGCAGTAAACGTCTTTGGCAATGGAATTGGGGCAGTCATCATCACTCCTGAGGGTTCTCATATCCCATTTTCCGCCAGATTGCTGTTTGATTGCACCAACAACATCGCAGAATACGAAGCTTGCATCATGGGTATCGAAGAAGCCATCGACTTGAGGATCAAGATCCTTGATATATATGGAGACTCAGCCCTTGTGATCAATCAAATCAAAGACAAGTATGAAACTCATCATCTTGGTCTAATTCCTTACAGAGATTATGCAAGGCGATTGTTGACTTTCTTCAACAAAGTAGAACTGCATCATATCCCTCGAGATCAGAACCGAATGGCAGATGCCTTGGCTACTCTATCTTCCATGTTCAAAGTCAACGATTGGAATGATATGCCCAGAATCCGTATCAGACGCCTTGAAAGACCTGCATACGTATTCGCAACTGAAGCAGTCTTCGTCGATAAACCGTGGTTCCACGACATCAAACGTTTCCTTCAAACACGAGAGTACCCGCTCGGGGCATCGTACAAAGATAAGAAAACTCTAAGGAGGCTTTCCAGGAATTTCTTCCTGAACGAGGATGTGCTATACAAAAGAAACTCCGATATGGTTCTGCTCAGGTGCGTCGACAGACAAGAAGCAGACACGATCATCCATGAAGTGCATGAAGGATCCTTTGGAACCCATTCAAATGGGCATGCAATGTCTAGGAAAATCTTGAGAGCAGGATACTATTGGATAATGATGGAATCTGATTGCTGCAAACACGTCAAAAGATGTCACAAGTGCCAGATCTACGCAGATAAGATCCATGTGCCTCCGACTCTACTCAACGTTCTCTCCTCTCCATGGCCTTTCTCCATGTGGGGCATCGACATGATTGGAATGATTGAACCAAAAGCGTCCAACGGACATCGCTTCATTCTGGTGGCTATTGATTACTTCACCAAATGGGTCGAAGCAGCATCTTACGTAGCGTCACAAGACAAGTGGTTGTGAGGTTCATCAAGAACAACCTCATTTGCCGATCGAATTCCAAGCAAGATCATTCTGACAATGGATCAAACTTGAACAACAAAATGATGAAGGCGTGTGAGGAATTCAAGATCGAGCATCATAACTCATCTCCTTACCGGCCAAAGATGAGCAGCGCCGTTGAAGCGACCAACAAGAACATCAAAAGATCGTCGGAAGATGGTCATCACCTACAAAGGCGGCACGAAATCACGCCATTTGCTCTGCATGGGTATCGTGCTTGATGCACTTCAATAAGGGCAACTCCTTTTTCTCTAGTATATGGCATGGAAGCAGTGCTCCCCGTAGAAGTTGAGATCCCATCAATGAGAGTTCTCATGGAAACTAAGCTATCTGAGGCCGAATGGTGTCAAAGCGAATCGACCAAGCAATTGAAGAAAAGCGCCTGACCGCTCTGTGTCATGGACAACTCTATCAAAGAAGAATGAAGAAAGCTTTCGACAAGAAGGTCCGACCTCGTGAATTCTGTAACACCCCATCTAAATACCCCGAATATATTAATTAAATTAATATCTAAATCATCTTTAATCAGAGTTTAACACGGTATAATAAGGGATGTCACAATTAATAATCAAAACAAACTTCATTTAAACAGTAGCCATGCTACACTGAGGATCATCATCCAATAATTTAATCATTATAAGACCATGTGTCGCACCCCAAAAATTACCCTCCTTACCATAAATTTTCTTGGAACATCCCGTCATGATTAATTCATCGTTTCAACCAGATTTAACTCAAATTTTGGTTCAGGTTACATTCGAATATTGCCTGACGGAAAATTCGAGTTCATTGAAACTTCGAGAAGTTGAAAGAATTTATATTGTGTTAATCTGGATTTACCAAATGCAAAAGGTGGTTCAAGAGATTTAAGGCAGATATTTGGCTCGATATTCAAAGTTTGGTGACTCGAGTGAATAATGCTAAATTTGTTGTGTTGAAATTCTTGGAGCTCTTAGTTTTTTGGAATACGTCATTATTACCGTTTCAAGTACCTCATTGGGATTTGTATCGAAATTCATTCAGGGTTCAAGTTGATTCAAGCGACTCGAAATGAATATTTTGTCGAGATTCATGGTGTTGAGTTTTTTTTGGAATTCATGATCTATGATTTCAATTATTCCGTTTTCGGGTTTCTTTCAAGTTCATTTAAAAGTATTTTGATCTACGAAAATATTTGAATTTTAGGCCATTTTTGGTACATCTAAGTCCTATATCAATTACAAGTTGCAAGGAATGTGACTGATGCAAGTCCACCCCAAAATCCAATTTACAAAGTTGAAAACTTCTCAAGCCCAAAAGGAAATTCGAAGATTTCGAGCCAAGATTTGTTGTTATACTTTAAGTCGACAAGACGGTTAAGTTTGGTTTCAAAGGAATGTGGAATTCAATGCAAGACAGCACCGTTGGTCTTTTGTTGTTAACATCTTAACGGCAACTCAAATGTTCAAGATAAGTTCGGATTCTAAGTCCTAAGTTCGTACCAACATTGGCAAGTGGAATTTTGAACACCATTCCAATGCGAATTTTATTCGTATATTCTAAAATACGTTACAAATTCATTCAAGGATTCCTACAAGTTTGGAACGGTTTATGTTACGATGGACACAAAGGAAAAGTTCGAATATTCAATTGAATTAATTCAATATGGCGAGCTATATAAAGTGCGACATTACACACTCAATTCAAAAATAATTCAAGATTTGTTACAAACAATAATAGAATTACTCCATATCTATTCAAACTCAAATGTTTACATTGATATCAATTCCAAACTACAAGATTTGTTGTTACAAATTCGTGATGTTTCATCTCAAACTTACAAGTCCTAAACTATTACCGACATTGGCAATTTGAATTTCGAATTTCATTCATTTAAACTTTATGTCATGAAGGTTACAAGAAAAGGAGGAATTGTTACAAGTATGTCCAGTTTGCAAAGTTCTACAAGCAATCCTAATTCTACAAGTTTCTAAATTTCCCTAAACTAATGCCACGATCTCCGGTTGTTTCGAACATTTCGTCATCCTCCGAAGCTTTTCTTCATGAATAGTCATTCCTCTTCATCTCCATGCCGTACCATCCGCTCCACCAGTCACCGTCACATGAAACAAGAGAAAAGAAATCAAGTGAGAAGCATAGACATAATTGAAACATAATCGAATTACAAAAAGCAAAACGCGAGAAATTATCAGAAGATTGTTTCTGTTTGTCAAAATATCATCATTAGGCGTTGGCGGGAATCAGGTTTTTAACGTTAGGCCTCAGAATCTTGTAAAAAGATTAATCATCGGCAAAAGTACTTGTTTGCAAAACACGAGACCAATCGGTTCACAAATAAGCGTATAGCAGGCAACGTTTTATGAGGCAACAAGCATTCCGGGCAGCATACAATAGCGACAAATTCAGTTTCCGGGCAGCAAACAATAGGAAGCGACAGGAGCAGTTGGGAAGAAGAAAAAGAAGCATACATAAGCACATAACAGGGCAGCAAGCATAGCCACATGACAAGGTAGCAAGCACAAGCAACCAGCAAGTATGTGTATCGATTTATCATAATCAAAAGCAGAGACAATTGAGAAAGTAAGAGGGAAAAGAAGCAACAAACAGCCAGCAGGCATGTAATGATCAAGGCAGCAGTTGAGAAAGTAAAAAGAGAAATCATCACAACATTGAGCCCAACATTTAAATACCAAAAAGTTAACAAGTACAAGATATTACAACAGGCTGCAGAGGCAAAAGAAGATAAGCCACAAAAAGATCAGAATTCAGAGCAGAACAGAAGGATTCATCATGACATAAAAAACTGGGACAAGGGGACATGCTAAGATCGAGGCAACATCTGTTCAGAGATAGAAAAACCACCAGAAATATAAAAGAGATTTTGTTTTTACAAGAGGAGGGGAGTTCACATTCAACCATCATCAGAGAAAGAAAAAGAAAACAAGTGTAATATTCTGTTCTACAAACCGAAACCCACAAGAGTAGCATCCATGTTCTTATCATCCAAACCGACATAGGCAGAGAGAAAGAGAGAAAACTAACACAGTTCAGAACATAACGACAACCAAAAGCAACACAGCCCAGAAAACACGTTCAAACGAAAACACAGACAAAGCAAAATCATGGCATAGACTCATCATCTTCCTAACCTAACCACCAGATATAACATTTTCTCAAATCCAGTTCGCATTTAGAAAGAAGAAGAAGAAGTCGAGCGATCTCACGGCGGTTTGAAGCAGATTTTGCCTTTGGCGTCTCAAGTTGTCAGCCGAATCGCGTGAAGGGTAGGGTTTCAGAATCCCTTTCCTTTTCCGTTTTCATCCCCAAATCAATAATCTGTAAACAGAACAAACCGAAATCAAATATCGAAAATCAAAAGCAACATCAAAAAATCGGAACATGCGGTGAGAGAGATGACGATCGGGTGGGAGTGAGAGCGATATCGCCGTCGACGGAGGAAGAGAAAGCAGGCGCGGTGGCGAGTGAGAGAGAAAGCGGCCACGATGAGGGTTGGTGCGAGAGAGAGATGAGAGGTGAGGGTTTGAAGATCTGGCGAGAGAGATGAGAGTAACGATCAGCGTCAGGCAAGAGAAAGAATTTGTATTTTCCATTTTTTATTTTCTTTTTTTCTCTTTTAAGTAAAAGAAAATATAATAAATAATAATAATATATAAACAAATTATTTTTATTTTATTATTTTCTTTATTTCTTAATTTCTTTCTTTATCAAATCTGGTGGTGACAAGTGTCACCACCTTATTTTTTTACAAAAATCTATTTACTATTATTTTTTATGTTTATTTCACTCTTAAACAATTTGTAGCAAAAAGAATGTTAGCACTATCCTAGTATATGTACATATGGTGTGATTTTGTTTTTGTTTGGGAACAATCGATTGGCCTTGAGGTGGAAGTATTGCACTCGGTTCGCCAGCACGTGGAGGTATTTTCGACCAACCAAAGTTCAGATGGTTTTCTTTCCACACTCCGCCCAGAATCAAGACGATCAGGCTATTTCTAAATTTTTTCCTATTTCAATTAATTTATTTTATCGTAAATAATATTCTGGTTGCGATGTAATAAATAATTGTTAGATCTGATAGTTTTTGTTTGATGACTTATCGATTAAACTATTAGCCGATTTTTCATCAAACAGAAAAGATCGTCTCTACTAATTATTTAAATTTCCGATTGTATTGTATGGTATTTTGTCTGTTTATTTACTTATTCAGCAATTATTCACCATTGTACACTGTGCACACAACGGAAATTAAAATCAATTCGATTTCATCTTGATTGGCTCATACGCCGATTTCTTAAAGGGTCTCATGGTTGGGGATGGGCATGGCCATCCTCACGAGATTGGTTAAAGCCCTTGTTGCTTTAATCAATCATAACCCGAAAATAATATTGGTCTATATACCAATTTTCCATGCCCCAGGGTCTCATGGTTGGGGATAGGAGCACCTATCCTCACGAGGTTAATTAAGTCCATATACTTGATTAATCATAACCCGCTTCCATTTTCTCTCGCGCATCGGAATGCTTTCATAATTTCAAGTTCTAAACCTCGATCCAGCGTCGAGTTGCTTTTCAAAATCAATTTTCCTACAAAAAAAAAAAAAAACATAGTGGTATGGTATTTAATTAAATTGTTAGAGGTTGCCCGACGATTTAATTAAAATGTAAAATATTTGGGCCATTAGAGGTAACCCAATGACTTAAAGACTTTATTCCATAACATTAATAAAAGTGAACTTTGTTTCACCTCACTCTTTTCATAATAAAGATTTTGGATGAGAGATGATCGGTTGACCTCAATCACCAATCTCGAGTATCGAATCGTTAGAGGATATCCCAACATTTTGGTACTTGTCATCTACAATTAAAATCAATTCAACCCATTCAAAAAGTTCTTTTATCGCTCATACGCGATCATCAAACTCTTTTCGGATAAAGAGTGTGCAATAGTCGTTTCAAATACGAACGAGGACTTAAGCTTTTCAAACAAACAAAACAAGTCCTAGTTCAAAGCATTTGAAACGTCTAAACGCACGATTTTTCTTATAAAATCAAAACAACTAATTAAAACCTTTTTAAGAGGAACTACAGAGTTTTGACTTTCCCATTGCACAAGGGAATATGTAGGCCGCGGTTACGAAACCGTGCAAACTCAAAATAATAAGAAACAATTTCTTTTCCTTTTAGCATCCATAACTTAGTAAACACACACACAGCGTAGAATTAAATGGGTCCCATCGAGTGCGATGGATGTAAGGTGCTAATACCTTCCCTTACATAACCGACTCCGATCCACTTTTTGGTCACGAAGACCGCCTTATCCGCATGTTTGGGGTTTTATCTATATTTCCCGTTCTTTTGAGCGAATAAAATTAGGTGGCGATTTCTTTGGTTTCGAGAATTTAAAGTTTTTGAAAATCGAGTTGCTTGATTGGCGACTTCTTTGGGACTATTTTAAAATCTTTTTGACTAAGCGAGTCAACCTAGTTTAGTTCTTCGCATGTTTGTGTGTTTGTTTATCGCTTTCTTCTTTATGCTTATCTATTGTTTATTTGCTTATTTTCCTCTATACTTTGTATATTGATATATTGTTGTGATGGGAATTCGGGGCATTGTTACATAGATAAGCCCACTACCGACTTCTAGGTCACCTTTTAGGAATAGAGGGGTTGCGTAGCCTAGGTCCACTTGACTCCATTGTCTTGTTGGCCCGAAGCGAAGACTCCGGCTTAGAGTTGGTTGTTTTAAGGAGGTTGTTGGCCCGCGTTAGCTGGACATCAATCTTTGGACAAATGACCTATAACTCTAAGTTTGTTCATGTTGTCTAACGAGACTAAAAGCGCTCAAATGTTGGATTTCGAGCATCCCGATAAGAATCGTTTCTTGGGGTATGCTTTTACAAATACTATCGCCATGTAGGCCTCTCGCACGATGATAGTGTTTGTAAAAGGGGATCTGAGACTCCAAGAAACACTTAGCCAAAAAAACATAAGATTAGCCTTGCAGGGGAATTGTTGGGTGAGCGTCGAAACCATGACCGGCCGATCCTTTGAACCGATTCTATTTAATTTGCAACATGCATTGCATACATTTGCACAAAACCATTTAGCATATAACTTTTATTTTCGGGGAACCTTATAGATTTTGTTGGTGCGGTGGCGAAAGGAAGAATGAATCAAGCTGTGAAGATCGTTCCGTGTCTCAAATTCAAAGAGCTGAAGTTGGGGAGGCTGATAACTCAAAGTGAAAGAATTCCGCCTGTTAGTAGAGCTTATTTTGGGAAAAGGTTTGGGAACATCCTAGATCTTTTGACTACCAATGTGGACATGGAAGCTTTGATTGCTTTGACAAAATACTATGATCCTCCTCTTGATGCTTCACATTCCAGACTTTCGACTTGTTCCTACAATTGAGGAGTTCGAGAGAATTCTTAATTGGCCTTTGAAGGACGACACTCCTTTCCTCAACATAGGGCAAGACTTGGATAAGGCTAAGGTAGCTGCTGCCTTGTTTCTTCCTGTAAGGGAGGTGGCACCTTGGATTACAGGCAAAGGTATTCTTAGGCAAAACTTGGAGGATAAGTTGTTAAGTTTGAGTGTTCAAGACGATTGGCCGACTTTCAGCTCTATTCTGGCTTTGCTCATCTTTGGGGTGGTTTTGTTTCCAACTAATGAAATTGGTTACTTGAGCTCATCTGCTATTAGCATATTCATGTCAAAGAACCCTGTTCCTGCACTGTTGGCTGATGTTCTTTACCATCTCCATGAGAGAAATCTGAAGAAGCGAGGGGTGGTTCTATGTTGTTCTCCACTGCTGTATTTATGGTTGACATCTCATATCCCTCAGAGTGGACCGTGGGAGAGGATCACGAGAACTTGTCTTGGCCTCAAAAATTGGCTTCAGACGGTAGATGGTGTGTTGTGGCATTCTCGGGTTGGGGATTCGTTGATGTTATCACCCGTGGTGGATATTCTAATGTTCCTTTGATTGGGTCTATGGGTTGCATCAATTATAACCCAAGACTTGCAACAAGACAATTGGGGTATCAGATGGAAAAGCAGACAAGGCACGAGCACTTGGAAAGCTTCATTGTACGAGCTTGGTAAAAGGACATAGCAGTATTGAAGATCCAGAAGAGCTTGGGTCAAATCCATAGGGCAGAGAGCTAATCAAGAGGCGGAATCGATGGAAGATCTTATCGCGAGTGGGTGATAGAGAGAGTTCAAGAAGTCAAGCTGCCTTACTTGGTGGAGGTGCCTTTTGATCATCCCGAACCTGCAATCACTCATGTGCCGATAGAGGAGAGTATGAGGCTTGAAATTATCAAGAAGATGGAAGAGGAAGATTGGAGCGCAAGCTCTAACTCTCGCATTTTCTCGGCTGAAAATTTGGAAGCCAACCTCAAGGAGGTAAAAGAAGAATTAGCGGGAAGAAGAAGCGAATGAAGAGGATGAAGAGCTCACGATGAGATGTTACGAAGACACGAGGAGTCGCAAGTGGGGCAAGGGACCTCCGTCGACAGTTGAAGGCTGCTCAGCACCAAAGGGGCCAAGCTTATCTAGATGAAGAAAAGGCCGTTGAAGAAAAGAGAGCATTGAAAGCACGTCTCGAAGCAAAGATTTCAAAATTAGAAGCTTCTCTAGCACCAATAAAATGCTAAGAAATGAGATAACCAAAAGAAGAAGTGCATCGCCCGGGAATTGGAAGCAATTGAACTAGTGAAAAAGTTCAAGAATTTGAACATTACAAGGGATGAAAGAGATAACAATAGGGATGCTTATGAAGGCCTTAGAGAACAATGTCAAGGTTGGATCGATGAGATCCATAAGCTGAATCGTCTGTTGGATGAAAAGGACGAACTAGTGTCCTTTCTAGAAGAACAGAATGGGCATTTCTATTGGAAGTACAGTGAAATGGTTGACATGTGTAACCGTTTGATTGTCGACGTACCTTGGAGGCTCAGTCGGCCTAGAGACCTCGAAGGCAACCCGATACCTCCTGCGTGGTGACTTCCTCTTCCTCTGTCAAGAGGTGGTGAAAGTTCAAAGCGGAAACTAGAGATTTGAAGCCTCGTCGTGGACAGCATTTCTAGTTTTTAGCCACTTATCTTATTTGAATATTTGAATCTAATTATTAATGTAATGATTTAAATTCCAGTACGAATCTTATTGCTCTTTTTGAGCTTGAACAGCCTTGTAGTCACAACTAACATTTTGGTTTTCTATGAGATTTCGTTGAATTGCAGTTTAATCAGTCTTTTCTCTAATGTTTATTGTTAACTAACGAATCTTCAAAGAGTCCCTGAAAATAAATGTACAAAAAACATACATAATCATGCATATTTAAAAGCAAACACCAAGCTCATTGCACTTTTCTCTCCTCAGATTCAAGCTGACTACTAGAAGTCCGTACGAAACCAGAGTCAACGTAAGAAAAGCAATGGATCAATATGCCACGAAACAAGCAGCTATGCAAGATGATATTGATACACTGAAAGCAAAGATGGATCAGTTGGTGGAAATGCTTGCAGCTCAGCATGTAAGAGAAGAGGAGAGGGCTACCACTGCCGCCGCCGCCGCTGCCGCCGTTGCCGCCGCTATAGCTACAGCTAACAACGCAGCTAACAATGCATCTAACGACGCATCTGCCGTCATTCCTCCCGTCATCACCGACAACGTGAGAACTCTCCGAGGCGATACTCCGTTCCCAAGAGTGCATGCATCTAATATTCCATTCTATGGAATGCCATTTGATTCCTTCAATGGAGCAGAGAATCAAGGAAACGCTGCTGCCTCTCATGGCGCTAACCGAGCCATGGGAAATGACGAGCAAAGGCAAGAAGAGGAGGAACAAGAGCATCTGTGGTCTACAGCTCCTCACGGTGAAGAAGAGCAACAAGATGACTATATGAGGCAGTTTTACCAGAACGTGGAGACTCCAGGAAATCCAAATCCTTTCCAGGATGTGACCGCTCAGAAAATGTGTAAAGAATTGGCCGAACAAATGAAGGAGCTAAGAGGGAAGAACGTTGTTGGGCTGAGCGCTGCAGACATGTGCCTTGTGCCCGATGTTGTCATTCCGCCAAAGTTTAAGGTGCCCGATTTCGAGAAATATAGAGGGGTGAGCTGTCCAGATACTCATCTAAGAATGTATTGTCGCAAAATGGCAGCACATGTCAAGAACAGCAAGCTGATGATACACTGCTTTCAGGACAGTCTCAGTGGGGCTTCTTTAGACTGGTATATGCAGCTCGAAAAGACAAACATTCGCTCTTGGGATGATTTATCCAGTGCTTTCTTCAAGCAATACCATTTCAATACGACTTTGGCTCCCAACCGAGTACAACTCCAGAATATGTCACAGAAAGAAAGGGAATCGTTTAAGGAATACGCTCAGAGATGGAGAGAGGTGGCTTCAAGGGTGCAACCGGCGTTGGCTGAAAGGGAGCTGAATGATTTGTTTATGGGAACATTGCCCGTACAATACTATGAAAGGTTGATCGGAAGCACTTTCTCTGACTTCTCTAACCTGGTAATGGTGGGTGAAAGAATTGAAGAAGGATTGAAGACCGGAAAAATTTCCGGAGGAAATGTAGGACAGTCCACAGTAAAGAAGATGTTCAATGGTTTCAAGAGGAAGGAGGCTGAAACCAATGCCGTATATGGAGCCAGAGGAAGGGGAAGGGGTAGATCACCAGCTAGATCTGCTCATGTCCAGGTCCCCTATATGCCATATCCCTATGTGGCTGCCATGCAATATCCGAGTATGCCGTATCAACAGCCAATGCAAATGCCAATGCAGTATTCAACTCAGGTTCCGCCAAATCAAGTTCAACAACAACAACAACAACAACAACAACCAATCAGAGGTCAGAACAAGGGTTTAATCCAACAAAGGAGTCCGCACTACCACAAATATACCAAAGAAGAAATTCAGCCTATTCCTATGACATACTCGAGTCTTCTGCCGTATTTAGTCCAAGATGGAAGGGTGATACCAAGAGAATTGAAGCCGGTTCCAGGGCCTCCTAAGCCTTGGTTTAACGAGAATGCCAGGTGTGCTTTCCATGCCAACTCTCCAGGGCACACTACAGAGGATTGCTTCGCGTTCAAATGCAAAGTCCAGGAATTAATTGACCGGAAGTTGTTGACTTTCGCTGATGTTCCTAACATAGCTAACAACCCATTGCCAAGGCATGGGACATCATCAGTGAATGCTTTAATAGAAGAAGGAGGTCTAATTATGGAAGTAGGGCAATTGAAAATGTCCTTGAAAAGGGTGTTTGAAGAATTAAAGAACGCTGGTTTGTTGGAAGAAAGTCATGATATTTTTGATTTGCCGAGGATGATCCGAACATTGTGTAAAATTCAAAATTACACAGGGTTGATGTATCAACATTTGGTCGGTTAGCGAGAGCTCCAGCAAATGGAAGTAGATGTAGTGGTCCCACTCATCAATAATAGGAGGCTTCATATATCTCCTATCCAAGAAGAAGAGCCGGTTACGGCAGTGGAGCCAATGACGGTTTATCCTCCTGTCCGGATCCCCTATGAAAATACAAGAGCTGTGCCTTGGAGTTATGAGCGTGAAGTTGTTGTAGGTGGCAAGCCAATAGTGTTGGAAGAAACTACTGTTGAAAACATCACCGGTCCAAGTGGTATGACCCGTAGCGGTCGAGTTTATCATCAAGATCTAATGAAGAATAGAGGTGCAGAAAAAGTGTCAGATATTCCTCCAAAGAAGATCGGAGCTACCGATTTGGGTGCAGAAGAGTTGAAGGACATCTTTAAGTCAAATGATGAGACCTTAAAAATAATCAAAAGGAGTGACTACAAGGTAGTGGATCAACTCAGTCAGACTCCAGCGAAAATCTCAATCTTATCTCTATTAAGAAGTTCTGAAGCCCATAAGGTGGCCCTGTTGAAATTTCTTGATAGCTCGTACGTAGCGGAAGATATCACCATCAATCAGTTGGATGCTGCAGTTTCAAACTTAAATGATGGTAGTTGCTTATCATTCACTGACGCCGATCTCCCTCAGAATGAAGGCAGTCATAACATGGCTCTCCATATTTCTGTCACATGTGGTGGGACAACTCTTGCCAGAGTTCTAGTTGATACAGGCTCAGCCCTAAACGTAATTCCAAAGATAACATTGGCTCGATTACGGTGAGGCGATTGTAAACCCGGCTCACTAATTGTGAAGGCGTTGACGGATCGCGTGGGATGGCGGTGGGGAGATCGATCTTCCGGTACTAATTGGACCCCACTCTTCAATATCACCTTTCAAGTAATGGACATCTTCGACTTATAGCATTTGTTGGGGCGACCACGGATCCATAGTGCAAGGCGGTCACCTCGACTTTACACGAGCTGAAGTTTTGCTAAACAATCAGTTGTGGAAGTTAGTGGTGAGGAGGACTATCTAGTCGATCGTATGCGAATTCAAATATGTGGACGTCGGAGATGAAGTGCACGAAACCCTCTTTCAAGCCCTAGAAATTGTCGGAAATGTACAAAAGGAAGTGAAGACTGTCGAAAGGCCCAGAGGAAATATAACCCGTTGGCAAGATGTTAAGGCTCTTATCGAGGCCGGAAACCCTGAAGGTTGGGGAACCGTGATAAGTGTAGAAGAAAAGAAGGACAAGTGCGGGCTTGGTTATCAACTATCCTCCAGGACCAGTGGAAGTTCAGAAATGGGAAAAGGAGAGATTCCTCATCTAAAGGACACTTTTGTGGCAAAGGGCTTCCGCTCCGAGAAGGCTATCAATGCCCTAGAAGATGATGAGCGCACAGTGGAGATTGCTCAGATGGTGTTTTGTACCCCTCCCGGTGCGGTCCTCAAGAACTGGATTGTCAAGGACGTTACCCCTGTCATTTCGTTTTCAAAGTAATTTCTTGTTTTAAAAAAAAACTGAAAATCCTGTGCTATGCCTAAAGCACAAAGGATTGTTTTGTAGGGCTCTGTATATGAATGATTTTTTTTGTCTGCAATGAAAAGCTCATTTTGTTATTCGCTTTGAGATCCCTTTTATTGTCTTTACTTTATCTTTCCAATGCATAAATAAAAGTAACAACACTTTCATTGTTTTTCTGCTAAATAAACATGCATATCTAAAAATAAAATCAATCGTTTACGCAGATTACCTAAAATTGAGCCTACTGAACGTAGCCATGCTATAGCTCTCTCTGACTTCGATTTCCCGATCAACCAAGCCGATGAGGATGGTGAAGAAGACTATGAACTCCCTGAAGAGTTAGCACGTCTAGTTGAGCACGAGGACAAGATGATCCAACCTCATCAGGAACCAGTGGATGTGATCAATCTGGGTACTGAAGAGGATCAGAAAGAAGTCAAGGTTGGAGCCGCCTTGGGGCAAGAAATAAAAGATGAGTTGGTCAACTTATTGCGAGAATTTGCGGATGTGTTTGCCTGGTCATATCAAGATATGCCTGGACTTGATACGGATATCGTGGTGCACAAGTTGCCATTAAAACCCGAATGCTCACCTGTAAAGCAGAGACCAAGGAGGACGCATCCTGAGATGGCGAAGAAGATCAGAGATGAAGTTAAGAAGCAGTTTGATGCTGGTTTCCTTGCCGTGTCAGTATATCCAGATTGGATTGCTAACATCGTACCTGTCCCCAAGAAGGATGGAAAAGTTCGAATGTGTGTAGACTATAGGGACTTAAATCGGGCCAGCCCGAAGGACGATTTCTCCCGTTGCCCCACATTGATGTTTTAGTCGACAGTACAGCACAGTCTTCAGTTTTCTCCTTCATGGACGGTTTTTCCGGATACAATCAGATTAAGATGGACCCGGCGGATATGATGAAAACAACGTTCACTACCCCATGGGGCACCTTCTGTTACAAGGTCATGCCTTTTGGATTGAAGAATGCGGGGGCGACTTATCAAAGAGCTATGGTAGCTCTTTTCCATGACATGATGCATAAGGAAATTGAAGTATATGTGGATGATATGATCGCCAAATCTCGGGCGAAGAAAACGTTGTCCATCTCGGAAGCTTAGAAAGATTGAGAAAGTACAAGCTTCGACTAAATCCTAACAAGTGTACTTTGGTCGGTCCGGAAGTTACTTGGATTCATAGTAAGTCAGGGAGGTATCGAGGTGGACCCCGACAAAGTGAAAGCTATTCAAGAGATGCCAGCGCCGAGAACGGAGAAAGAAATTCGTGGTTTCTTGGGACGCATAAACTACATTCGAGTTCATATCGCATTTGTGACTACACATGAACCTTTGTTCAATGTTGAAAAAGATCAAGCCATCATATGGAATGATAATTGTCGTGGGCATTTGATAAAATCAAGGAATACTTACAAGAGCCACCTATCTTGATACCACCTGTGCCCGGAAGGCCTCTTATAATGTACCTCACCGTACTCGAAGGTTCGATGGGTTGTGTTCTGGGGCAACACGATGACACGGGAAGGAAAAACCGCATCTATTATCAGTAAAGTTTCTAGAATGTGAAAGTCGGTACTCTATGCTAGAAAAAACTTGTTGCGCTTTGGCATGGGCTACTCGTCGTTTGAGACAATACATGGTGTGTCACACTACGATGCTAATATCCAAAATGGATCCTATCAAATACATCTTGAACCGACTTTGATTGGAAGGATTGCGTTGGCGGATATTCTTGAATATGACATTCAATATGTAACTCGAGAAGGCTATCAAGGGAAGTGTGGTATCGAATATCTAGCCCACCGACCTATGGAGGACTATCAACCGATGAGGTTTGACTTCCAGACGAAGATGTCATGTTCATTAGAGTGCAATATTCTGGACGGAGGAAGGACCCGAGCCGGATCCGGTGGACACTTGTGTTTGATGGAGCATCAATGCGGTGGGGCGCGGAATAGGGCAATTATAACCTCTCCAGCGAGGTTTTCATATTCCATTCCTTTGCCGAATCTGTTTCGATTGTACCAACAATATGGCGGTATGAAGCTTGTATCTTGAGATTAAGCGACCATTGATCTAAGGATCAAAATCCTTGAAGTTTATGGAGATTCGGCACTCGTCGTTTGTCAAGTCAAGGGAGAATGGGAGACTCGCAATGAAAAGTTGATTCCATCGAGATCATGTTTTAAAGCGTCTGGTACTTGATGAGATTACTTTCCATCACATTCCTAGAGAGAAAATCGGTTAGGCGGCGCTTTAGCCACTTTATCTTCAATGTTCAAGGTCAAGTGGGCTAATGAGGCACCTTCCATCATTATTAGCGTCTAGGCGAACACAGCTCTGTATGTTGATTGAGGAAGCGGCAAACCGTGGTTTATGACATCAAGCAGTACATGGAAAAGGGCGAGTACCCAGAAGGGGCATCTATTACTGATAAGAAGACTTTGAGGAAGTTGTCTGCCAACTTTTTCTTGAGTAGTGGGGTGCTGTACAAGCGAAATTTCGATTTGGTCTTGCTCAGATGCGTGGATAGACACGAAGCAGATCAACTCATTATTGAAATTCATGAAGGTTCTTTTGGTGTTCACGCGAATGGGCATGCAATGGCGAAAAAGATCCTCGAGTGGTTATTCTTGGATGACTATGGAAGCAGTTGTGTTGTCTATGCAATGAGATGTCTGAGTGTCGATTCAGATAAGATGCATGTGTCACCGCCTCTGAATGTTTTGACTTCTCCATGGCCTTTCTCTATGTGGGGAATTGATATGATCGGAATGATCGAACCGAAAGCTTCTAACGGACATCGATTCATACTAGTCGCCATAGACTACTTCACTAAGTGGGTTGAGGCTGCCTCGTGCGAAGGTGACACAGCGGTGGTTACCGGTTTATCAAGAACAATATAATTTGCCGCTCGGTACTCGAGCAAGATTATCACCGATAATGGGACAAATCTGAATAACAAGATGATGAAGGAGCTACGTGACACGTTCAAGATTGATCATCACAACTCATCTCCCTGACCGAAGATGAATGGTCTTTGTTGAGCGACTAACAAAAATATCAAGAAGATCTTGCGAGAAAATGGTGAAGGCGTATAAGGATTGTACGAGATGTTGCCTTTAAGCTTTACATGGAGTCGAGCGTCTATTCGCGCCGGCGGGAGCAACACCTTACTCTCTTGTTTATGGCATGGAAGCAGTACTTCCTATAGAGGTTGAGATTCCTTCTCTCAGAGTTCTGATGGAGACCGAGTTGGAAGAAGCGGAATGGGTTCAAAATAGGTATGACCAGCTCAATCTGATTGAAGAAAAGAGGCTGACGGCCATCTGTCATGGTCAACTATACCAGAAAAGAATCAAGAGGGCTTTCGACAAGAAAATTCGACCCCGCATGTTCAGAGTGGGCGAGTTGGTACTAAAAAGGATAATATCTCAGCATAGAGATCCTCGTGGAAAGTGGGCACCAAATTATGAAGGGCCATACGTGGTGAAGAAAGTTTTCTCGGGAGGAGCTCTTGTTCTCACCAACATGGATGGAGAAGACTTGGCACACGCTATCAACTCGAGGCAGCGGTCAAAGTATTATGTCTAAAAAAAAAGGAAAGAAGAGAAAGAAAAATTAAGCCCGGTAAGTTGAAAACCCGAAAGGGCGGCTTAAGCAAAAAAGGGTAAAAATCCCGGTGAACCAAGATCTCCAAAAGATGGTTCACGCAAAAATTAGGGAATGTACAAAGACATAATGCTACGACGGATGTCTCCGGACCACTACAAAAGCTCAGATGGAAAGGATTAGTTCAATCACTATCTTCAAAAGCGAGGTGATGAAGAATAGCAGTCAGGAAGAGGGATAGCATGTTTAGGTTCAATAACGTTCAATTTCAATTTCGTTGTTGTTTTAAGAAACGTGTATAGATTAACTTTTCCTGTGTGTTCCTCATAAAGGAATGTGCATCTTTATGTACATCATCCCTGCGTATGAGTTATTTTTCTCATATTTTAATAAAAAAAAAATTGTTCAGTTGAACTTCATTTTTTTGTCCTACTTTTTCATTTTTCTGCGTGATTAACTTAATATACATTTCTGTTCTAGATAAATTTAAAATCATTCATAGGATAGAATCATGAAATTTTGAAACTTAAAATTGTTTTGATTCACGGAATGTCAGGGGTGACTGGCTTTCTAAGCATTACGCCTTTCCTCCGATTTGGAAGTATCTCTGTATCCAGACGTTGTATCCCACAGAGAAGCTCATTGCAAAGACATTGGTGACTTGAATTATTGACCATCGCTCTCCATTGATCCCCAGTGGCGTCAGGCATTCAGTTTGATAACCAATACATCAACCAGTATATTCATGCATAATTCATTCATTCATTCATCCCTTCATGTCATATCACGACATATTCATGCCCGAGCCTTTGCCCGAATATGGAATCTGTTCAAAAATATTGGATGTGGAAGCCAAAGATTTCATGACAATCCAACTTTGCTCCCCAGTGACAGGAGAACATTTGGGTGAAAGACGTTGACAATATTGTCATCTCCCCAGTGAGGTCTCTCTCCCCAGAGAATCGATGGATCATCCCCAGTGAACTCTTATGACAACAAGATCGTTCATTTGGACTCCCCAGTGATGTCTTCCTTCTCCCAACAGTCAGGAAATCATGCATCATTTGCATTGGAAAAATCATATCATGCATATCATACTCATGCATTAGCTTCGGCTATTTGTTTTGCAGGTTTTTCAACTGAAACTGTAAATATCCTCATAAGGATCAAATTTGAAGGATTAATTCTCGGACGACAAATTATCCTCTTTTCTACAAGCACAAGTGATATACTTGTTTGGACCTCCACAAATGATGGTTTCTCCAATCGAGACTTCTTCCCCAATGAAACAGTTGTATTCTTCAGTCGGACTCAGATGTCAGCAAATTTATTCAACCGGGAAGCCCCAGTGAATTTTCCACACGGTTTTCTTACGAAGTTTTCCCAGCGGATCTTATTTCTCTCCCCAAGTGAATCTCCTTCAGAAAGGATTACTACACCATTATTCTTGGTATTTTCAAAGATTCCTTTCAGACAAGAATCTTCTCAGCAAATACTATTGGCAGTGGCTTCCACAATATACTCCTCTGAGCTGTTCTCAGAAAATTACAGCAAACTTCTGGTGCGTTTATTTCCCCAATAAGTTATCAACTACTCAACAATAAATATCCACTCGGCGGGATGTTTATTCAAATCTCAAGATACTTCTCCAACTCAGACGTTGATCTACATATCCACTTGCTGCAACGCATTGTCCATACAATGTCAGCAAATTGAAGCTCATTACCAGAAGTTTTCGATCCGCGTGAATCGATTCTTCTATCAACGGTAAAGCTATCTGCATACAAATTGAAGATCTTGTCAACTCAGAAGTTGTTCAACATGTCCGCACATGTTCAGTAAGATCTCTCATCAGCAGAAACGTCGGAAACAAGATTTACCGACTTCATAAACATCTATATCGCACCAGTGTGCTGGATATTATTATGTTTATCCCCAGTGTGTTTCTGGTGCGCTCTTGAATCGTTACGCTTGTAACTCGGAAGTTACACGGTCAAAGACATTCAGCATGCCATGGCTCCTCGCACCTTCGTGCACTAACAATTCCGATGTTGTTCTAAGCCATCTATTCAGAGAACTCCTTGTTAAGTTCTCAATCCTGTCAATCAGAGAACTCTTTGTTAAGTTCTCAATCGTGTCGTTTTTCGATTTTGTTTAAGGTTTCCAGGTAGTCCTTAATTCAGAGAACTCTTTGTTAAGTTCTCAGTCATGTCAATTTTTCAACTTTTGTGTAAGGTTTCCAGGTATTCCTTAGTTTTTAGAGAACTCCTTGTTAAGTTCTCAGTCATGTCAAATTTCTCAATATATTGTTTTTCTTTTCGCTTGAGAAGTTCGTTTCTCTTCTCATAATATTTTCATTAAAATTGTTGCCAAAGTCATTTCGGGTACACGGTTATCCCCAATGTTGTTAAAATCTCCTGGTACTTGTGTTAAAGCATTCCGTTAATGCTTAGCAAGTTTTCTCTTCAAGCGTTTTTCTTGGCTCCGTAACCAAGACATGTAATATGTTTTCTTTCGTGGCATTGGTTTCCCGCGTCGGGCAAATTTTCGGGATTCTCTAGTATTCAATCCTCTTCCACCTTGAACGTTCGAAAGCTGTCGCTTTTCTCGCTTATCAGGTTTAAGATGATTGAATAGAGAACTATGTCGCACCCAAAAATTACCCTCCTTACCATAAATTTTCTTGGAACATCCGTCATGATTAATTCATCGTTTCAACAGTTTAACTCAAATTTTGGTTCGGTTACATTCGAATATTGCCTGACGGAAAATTCGAGTTCATTGAAACTTGAAGTTGAAAAGAATTTATATTGTGTTAATCTGGATTTACCAAATGCAAAAGGTGGTTCAAGAGATTTAAGGCAGATATTTGGCTCGATATTCAAAGTTTGGTGACTCGAGTGAATAATGCTAAATTTGTTGTGTTGAAATTCTTGGAGCTCTTAGTTTTTTGGAATACGTCATTATTACGTTTCAAGTACCTCATTGGGATTTGTATCGAAATTCATTCAGGGTTCAAGTTGATTCAAGCGACTCGAAATGAATATTTTGTCGAGATTCATGGTGTTGAGTTTTTTTTGGAATTCATGATCTATGATTTCAATTATTCCGTTTTCGGGTTTCTTTCAAGTTCATTTAAAAGTATTTTGATCTCGAAAATATTTGAATTTTAGGCCATTTTGGTACATCTAAGTCCTATATCAATTACAAGTTGCAAGGAATGTGGTGATGCAAGTCCACCCAAAATCCAATTTACAAAGTTGAAAACTTCTCAAGCCCAAAAGGAAATTCGAAGATTTCGAGCCAAGATTTGTTGTTATACTTTAAGTCGACAAGACGGTTAAGTTTGGTTTCAAAGGAATGTGGAATTCAATGCAAGACAGCACCGTTGGTCTTTTGTTGTTAACATCTTAACGGCAACTCAAATGTTCAAGATAAGTTGGATTCTAAGTCCTAAGTTCGTACCAACATTGGCAAGTGGAATTTTGAACACCATTCCAATGCGAATTTTATTCGTATATTCTAAAATCGTTACAAATTCATTCAAGGATTCCTACAAGTTTGGAGCAGTTATGTTACGATGGACACAAAGGAAAAGTTCGAATATTCAATTCGAATTAATTCAATATGGCGAGCTATATAAAGTACGACATTCATAAGCACTCAATTCAAAAATAATTCAAGATTTGTTACAAACAATAATAGAATTACTCCATATCTATTCAAACTCAAATGTTTACATTGATATCAATTCAAACTACAAGATTTGTTGTTACAAATTAAGTGATGTTTCATCTCAAACTTACAAGTCCTAAACTATTACCGACATTGGCAATTTGAATTTGAATTTCATTCATTTAAACTTTATGTCATGAAGGATACAAGAAAAGGAGGAATTGTTACAAGTATGTCCAGTTTGCAAAGTTCTACAAGCAATCCTAATTCTACAAGTTTCTAAATTTCCCTAAACTAATGCCACGATCTCCGGTTGTTTGAACATTTCGTCATCCTCAAAGCTTTTCTTCATGAATAGTCATTCCTCTTCATCTCCATGCATACCATCCGCTCCACCGTCCGTCACATGAAACAAGAAAAGAAATCAAGTGAGAAGCATAGACATAATTGAAACATAATCGAATTACAAAAAGCAAAACGCGAGAAATTATCAGAAGATTGTTTCTGTTTGTCAAAATATCATCATTAGGCGTTGGCGGGAATCAGGTTTTTAACGTTAGGCCTCAGAATCTTGTAAAAAGATTAATCATCGGCAAAAGTACTTGTTTGCAAAACACGAGACCAATCGGTTCACAAATAAGCGTATAGCAGGCAACGTTTTATGAGGCAACAAGCATTCCGGGCAGCATACAATAGCGACAAATTCAGTTTCCGGGCAGCAAACAATAGGAAGCGACAGGAGGCAGTTGGGAAGAAGAAAAAGAAGCATACATAAGCACATAACAGGGCAGCAAGCATAGCCACATGACAAGGTAGCAAGCACAAGCAACCAGCAAGTATGTGTATCGATTTATCATAATCAAAAGCAGAGACAATTGAGAAAGTAAGAGGGAAAAGAAGCAACAAACAGACCGGCGCATGTAATGATCAAAGCGCGATTGAGAAAGTAAAAGAAATCATCACAACATTGAGCCCAACATTTAAATACCAAAAAGTTAACAAGTACAAGATATTACAACGGCAGAAAGAAGATAAGCCACAAAAGATCGAATTGAGGCGAGCAGGAAGGATTCATCATGACATAAAAAACTGGGACAAGGGGACATGCTAAGATCGAGGCAACATCTATTCAGAGATAGAAAAACCACCAGAAATATAAAAGAGATTTTGTTTTACAAGAGGAGGGTTCACATTCAACCATCATCGGAGAAAGAAAAGAAAACAAGTGTAATATTACATTCTACAAACGAAACCCACAAGAGTAGCATCCATGTTCTTATCATCCAACCGACATAAGCGAGAGAGAAGAAAAACTAACACGATTCGAACATAACGACAACCAAAAGCAACACGGCCGAAAACACGTTCAAGCGAAAACACGACAAAAGCAAAATCATGGCATAGACTCATCATCTTCCTAACCTAACCACCTTGAGATATAACATTTTCTCGAAATCGATTACGCATTTAGAAAGAAGAAGAAGAAGTAATGAGCGATCTCACCGGCGGTTTGAAGCGAGTTTTGCCTTTGGCGTCTCAAGGTTGTCAGCGGAATCGCGTGAAGGGTAGGGTTGAGAATCCCTTTCCTTTTCCGTTTCATCCCCAAATCAATAATCGTAAGCAGAACAAACGAAATCAAATATCGAAAATCAAAAGCAACATCAAAAATCGGAACATGCGGCGAGTGAGAGAGATGGCGATCGGGTGGGAGTGAGAGAGGCGATATCGCCGTCATGACGGAAGAGAGAAGCAGGCGCGGTGGCGGTGAGAGAGTGGCGGCCACGATGAGGGTTGGTGCGAGAGAGAGATGAGGGTGAGGTTTGAAGATACTGCGAGAGAGATGAGAGTAACGATCTGCGTCACGGGCAAGAGAAAAAATTTGTATTTTCCATTTTATTTTCTTTTTTTCTCTTTTAAGTAAAAGAAAATATAATAAATAATAATAATATATAAACAAATTATTTTTATTTTATTATTTTCTTTATTTCTTAATTTCTTTCTTTATCAAATCTGGTGGTGACAAGTGTCACCACCTTATTTTTTACAAAAATCTATTTACTATTATTTTTTATGTTTATTTCACTCTTAAACAATTTGTAGCAAAAAGAATGTTAGCACTATCCTAGTATATGTACATATGGTGTGATTTTGTTTTTGTTTGGGAACAATCGATTGGCCTTGAGGTGGAAGTATTGCACTCGGTTCGCCAGCACGTGGAGGTATTTTCGACCAACCAAAGTTCAGATGGTTTTCTTTCCACACTCCGACCAGAATCAAGACGATCAGGCTATTTCTAAATTTTTCCTATTTCAATTAATTTATTTTATAAGTAAATAATATTACGGTTGCGATGTAATAAATAATTGTTAGATCGATAGTTTTGTTTGATGACTTATCGATTAAACTATTAGCGATTTTTCATCAAACAGAAAAGATCGTCTCTACTAATTATTTAAATTTCCGATTGTATTGTATGGTATTTTGTCTGTTTATTTACTTATTCAGCAATTATTCACTATTGTACAATGTGCACACAGCGGAAATTAAAATCAATTCGATTTCATCTTGATTGGCTCATCGCCGATTTCTTAAAAGGGTCTCATGGTTGGGGATGGGCATGGCCATCCTCACGAGATTAGTTAAAGCCCTTGTTGCTTTAATCAATCATAACCAAAATAATATTGGTCTATATACCAATTTTCCATGCCCAGGTCTCATGGTTGGGGATAGGAGCACCTATCCTCACGAGGTTAATTAAGTCCATATACTTGATTAATCATAACCCGCTTCCATTTTCTCTCAGCACGCGCATCAGAATGCTTTCATAATTTCAAGTTCTAAACCTCGATCCAACGTCGAGTTGCTTTTCAAAATCAATTTTCCTACAAAAAAAAAAAAAAAACATAGTGGTATGGTATTTAATTAAATTGTTAGAGGTTAGACGATTTAATTAAAATGTAAAATATTTGGGCCATTAGAGGGTAACCCATGACTTAAAGACTTTATTCCATAACACTAATAAAAGTGAACTTTGTTTCACCTCACTCTTTTCATAATAAAGATTTTGGATGAGAGATGATCGGTTGACCTCAATCACCAATCTCGAGTATCGAATCGTTAGAGGATATCCCAACATTTTGGTACTTGTCATCTACAATTAAAATCAATTCAACCCATTCAAAAAGTTCTTTTATCGCTCATACGCGATCATCAAACTCTTTTCGGATAAAGAGTGTGCAATAGTCGTTTCAAATACGAACGAGGACTTAAGCTTTTCAAACAAACAAAACAAGTCCTAGTTCAAAGCATTTAAGCGTCTAAGCCTGCACGATTTTTCTTATAAAATCAAAACAACTAATTAAAACCTTTTTAAGAGGAACTACAGAGTTTTGACTTTCCCATTGCACAAGGGAATATGTAGGCACGCGGTTCTGAAACCGTGCCAAACTCAAAATAATAAGAAACAATTTCTTTTCCTTTTAGCATCCATAACTTAGTAAACACACACACAAACGCGTAGAATTAAATGGGTCCCATCAGTCACGATGGATGTAAAGTGCTAATACCTTCCCCCACATAACAGACTCGATCCCACTTTTTGGTCACGAAGACCGCCTTATCCGCATGTTTGGGGTTTTATCTATATTTCCCCGTTCTTTTCAGAACGAATAAAATTAGGTGGCGATTTCACTGGTTTTCGAGAATTTAAAGGATTTTTGAAAATCGAGTTGCTTCACCATGTCTTACACAACGGAAATACCAAAATCAAAACTTAACACAACATCAAGGTTCTCAAAGAATTCAAATCTAGAATAATTAAACAATAATGATTCTCTTAACTAAGCGTTCCCCAGTGTTACAATCTAATCAGAGCATGACACTGACACACGGACTAAAAGATAAGCTCGAGCCATCCTCACGACTCCTCGGTGCTAATTTAATACGAAATGGTAAAGTAAGGGTGAGACTTCTCATAATTAAAGCATATTATAAGTCTTTCAATCAATAATATATCACAAGCATATTACTTCACCACAACATAAATTGATTCACACACACACCATATTCATCATGCATAATCATAACAATCCAAGAAGAGTAACACTGGAAGACATCCTAGCATGTTACCACTTCATACAAATATAATGCAGACTCAATGCATGCGGTATCGACTCGTGACCAAGTCACCCAACACTGATCCATCATCAACCGGATACAGTACCATCGATTCGTCCATAACCACTCGGACACGAATCGGCCTAACCACCCATCCTCACTCGGGTATCGGTTATCGGCAATCCAAGTCAAATTCCGCACAATGAGAATTAAATTCACCAAAACAATGCATATGCACGCACATCAATAGCATGCAACATTAATCAGTCTATGTAATACATCAATTCAACATAACTGAAACAAACCATCCAACATGATATATCAACCAATCATGCATACAATCAACATCAGCATAAACATGCAAACCAATCAACCTGATATATCAAACCCATCGTGCATACAATCAATATCAGCATAAACATGCTATGCATCTACACATTATCAGTACACCCATCAACACAGGATCTCTGCTACATCTCATTAAATATGCGTCAGTCAAAAGTCACCTATCTCGGAAATTGGCTCATTTTCAAAATAACTTCAAGTTTTGGAAAATATTTTCATTTCATAAAATAGAGCATTAAATTTAGAAAATAACGTCCAAAGCAGCGCTCAAAAGCGGACTTACGGTTTGAAAGTTATGAATTTTCAAAGTTTGACATTTTCAAAATTAAAGGTGGAACCCGGTTCCTACATATACAGGAACCGGTTCCTAAAAAGTTTCAAAACCTCGCTTCAGAAAAAAATGTATGGGAACCCGGTTCATACCCATACAGGAACCGGTTCTCACATGTATTTTCGATTTTTACCAATTTTCAAAGGCAACCGGTTCCTACCCATACGAACCGGTTCCCCGTGTTAAAATGTCCTTTTACGCACTTTTGACATCCTTTCATTTCGATCAAACCCATTTTACCCATCGAACTCCAACATGGGAAACACTAAAATACATCATTTTGCATCATCTATCACATCAAACAACATATTTCCATCATCTATTTTCATCTACTGACACTCTAATCATATTCCATACACATTTTGACTCAATCAAACTCATTCTGACACCATCTGACACTATTAGGTATTCATCCACGGGAACCTAGAAATTCCTAAACATAGATTTTCTAACATGCTATGGTCTATAATATTAACATCAAAACCTATAATAAGCAATAACCAATCGAAATCACCCCTTACCTTGTGGGTTCTTGATTTCGGCTCTAGGTCTTTTCCTTCTTTCCTTCTCTTCTCACTTCACGTATCTTGTTTTCTCCAAAATGATTCCTTTTTCCTCTTTTTCTTATTTAATTCCTTTTATTCCTTTTTAACATAATTAAAATAAATCAATTAATGTGAGTAGAGTCTTTTACTCCTCACTTTACTTTACTCGACACATCTAATAATTCCATAATTAATCTCGATAATTCAATATATTAAATAAATTATGTTCTCAATTAATTTAATAATTAAAACCATAATCACTTAATTACCGAATTATTTTCGGGGTGTCACAACTCCCCCCAACTTAAAAGAGTTTTCGTCCTTGAAAACATACCTCGACGAATAGTTAGGGATACGAGTCCTTCATCGACTCTCCGGCTCCCAGTGACATTTCCATCATTTGGTCCTCCCCAAGCCACTCTTACCAATGCAATCTCTTTGCCTGCAACTGTTTCAACTTCCGATCCTCGATCCTCGCGGTACCGCTTCCACGTTAAATTCTCCCGTGCACATGTCACCCGAATCTCATGAGACGGATCGGCAATGTACTTCCTCGGTGAGACACATGGAAAACATCATGCGATTCGCAGTGGCGGCGACAAAGCGATCGATATGCAACCTTCCCAACTCTTTTGGTAATCGAAAGGACCAATAAATCATGGAGTCAACTTCTTTGACTTCAAAGCTCGACCAATACCGGTCATCGGTAACTCGCATAAACACATGCTCTCCTTCCGAACTCAAGGTCTTTCCTCCTCTTATCATGATAACTTTTCGGCGACTACGAGAAGTCCTCATCTTCTCTGAATCATCTTAATCTTTTCGAAGTTTGTTGAACAATTTCGGTCCAATCACGGCCTCTCTCCGGTTTCATACCAACCAATGGTGTCAGACACCTCACCATACAATGCCTCAAGCGGAGCCATACCAATACTCGGTGAAAGCTATTGTTGTAGGTAAACTCAATCAATGGCGGATAGCTATCCCAAGCTCCACCCTTCTCAACACACAAGCCCTCGGCAAATCTTCTAACGGTAGAATCGTCCTTTCCGTCGACCATGCATGCGGATGATAAGCGGAACTCAAGCGCAACTTGGTACCCAGGCTTCTTGCAATCTGTCCGAACTTAGATGTAAACCTCGGATCTCGATCGACACAATGCTAGGCGGAATACCATGCAAACTTACAATCTTTTCGACATACAATTACGCTAATCTCTCCATCGGATAATCCATTCTTATCGGAATGAAGTGAATTTTGTCAACTATCCTGATAACCGGATGGAATCACAATTCTTATTTGTTCTTGGCAAACCGGACACAAAATCCATAGAGATTCCATCCACTTCCATTCGGAACAAATAATGGCTCCATCAACCCTGATGGTTTCTGATGCTCTATCTTCGACTTCTGGCAAACTAAACAAGCATACACAAACTCGGCAATTTCCTTTTTCATTCCCGGCCACCAAAACAACTTCTTCAAATCATGATACATTTTAGTAGCACCGGGATGAATACTTAACCTGCTACGATGCCCTTCTTCCAAAATGCTCTTCCTAATCTCGGCAACATCCGGAACACACACCCGATCACCAAATCTCATAACACCATTCTCGTCAATTCGGAACTCGCCTCCTTGACCTTGGTTAATCAATGTCAACTTATCAACTAAACCAACATCAGATTTCTGTCCATTTCTGATCTCTTCCAGAATACCACTAGTCAGCTTCAACATACCCAATTTCACACTATCCAGAGTAGTTTCACAAAATAAACTCAAATCTCGGGCGCTCGACCAAATCTAACTCACGAACCATCAACATCGACATGTGCAAGACTTTCTACTCAAGGCATACGCAACCACGTTTGCTTTACGGGATGATAATTCAAACCGAAATCATAATCCTTTAAGAATTCCAACCATCTTCTACGCCTCATGTTCAATTCTTTCGATCAAAGAGATACCTCGGACTCTTATGATCCTTTGAATACCTCAAACCGAGAACCATATAAATAATGTCTCCACAACTTCAAAACAAACACAACGGTGCCACTCTAAATCATGGTCGGGTAATTCCTTTCATGCACTTTCAAGCTATCATGAAGCATAAGCCACAACACGCTTATCTTGCATCAACACACCACCTAATCCCATTAATGATGCGTCACAATACACCACAAAAGACTTAGTCGGATGCGCAAAATCAAGATCGGACACTTGTCAACCTCCTCTTGACTCTTGAAATCCTTTCTCACATTCAACATCCCAAACAAATATCGACCCTTCTGGTCAACTTAGTCACGACAACGCCCGTTTGGAAAATCCTTCAATAAACTTCCGTAGTAACACGCGAGACCAGCTACGGATCTCGAAGAATTCTTGGCGCTTCCTGAGACACCTTCTACTTTCGTAGGATCCACAACAATTCCATTCTTGGAAATTACATGACCAAGAAAACTCACCTCCTCAACGAAATTCACACTTGGACAACCGCAAAAGCTTCTTTCCCTTGATTCCAACACAACTACGAGATGTTACGCATGCTCCTCATCGCTTTTCGAATAAATCGAGAATATCATCAATGAACACTACTACAAACTTGTCAAGATACGGATGAAATATCACATTCATATACTCCATGAAAACACCAGGTGCATTAGTAACTCCAAACGGCATAACAGAATATTCATAATGTCCATACCTCGTTCTGAATGCAGTTTTCTGAATATCCTCTGACTTTACACGAATCTGATGATATCCAGATCTCAGATCAATCTTACTAGACACACAAGCTCCAACGAGTTGATCCATCAAATCATCAATCCTCGGCAAAGGATATCGATTCTTGATTGTAACTTTATTCAACTGTCGGTAGTCAACACATAACCTCATTGAACCTTCCTTCTTCTTAACCAATAACACTGGAGCACCCCATGGCGACACACTCGGACGAATAAACTTCTTCTCAAGCAATTCTTCTAACTGCTTCTTCAGTTCAGCTAATTCAGATGCCGACATGCGATAAGGCGCCATCGACACCGGACTAGTTCCAGGAATCAAATCTATAGTAAATTCTACCTCTCTCTCAGGTGGCAATTCACTAACGTCTTCCGGAAACACCTCTGGAAATTCATTCACTACTGGCAATCCATCACTCTTTGCCTTTCCCTTCGCTTCAATCGCGGAATACAACATAAACACCACAGCACCATCCTTCACAGCTAGGTTCATCTGCTTAACTGACATGATCTCATTTTCGATCTTAACCTCTTCAGGAAAGATGACCGTCTTCTCAAAATAGTTGATATGAACCTGGTTGAATTCCAACCAGTTCATTCCAAGGATGATATCAAGTTGTTCTAGCGGTAGGCACACTAAATCCATACGAAACCCTATCAAAAATCACAACAGGACAATTCCTACAAACATACGAGTAGTCGAACCGGCAGGGAGTATCAATAACCATACTTCCATCCATATTAGAAATTTCCAAATTCAATCTCTTAGCACAATCGAGCGCAATAAAAGAATGCGTAGCTCGGTATCAATAATCGCAATCAAGGTATGCCATTAATAAAACATGTACCTTTAATCGGCCGATTATACGGTTTATCTCGATCCGGACAATGCAAACACTTTACCACCAGACTTGCTCTTTCTTGGGTTTTGTGCGAGGCGAGTATGACCCTCTTCACCACGGTTGTAGCAAGTCACCACTTTCACTCTGCGGTCATTGGCCACATGGCGAACTTTCCACACTTGAAACACTTCTTATCATTGCTCTTGGTCCACCATCGATGTCTGTCTCACCACACTTATAGCACCTAGCGGAAGAACTAGAATCTCCTCCACGGACTTCTTCCAACCTCCGGATCTCGATTATTCCGATCGTAAGGCTTACCACGATCCATCATTGCTTACCTTTCGTCAACATACCCTCGAGCATTCGACTTAGTGTTAGCAAGATCCTCCTCAAGAATCCTACTACAATCAACCGTCGGAAAATCTTGAATACTGGCGATACAAATTCCTGCTTAATCTCGTCACGAAGACCATTCTCAAACTTGATACATTTGGAAAATTCTCCATCTGCATCGTTAGGGTAATGAGCATAATACTTTGCTAACTCAGAAAACTTCGAAGCATACTCAGCAGTCTTGTTACCACAGCGAGTTCCAAAACTCAATCTCCTTCTTACCTCTGACGTCCTCGGAAAGTACCTCCTCAGAAAAGCTCTCCTGAACACAGCCCAATTCAATGCAACACCATCTTCTTCTAGTTCAGTTCTGGTAGCAACCCACCAGTCATCAGCTTCCTCAGCCAACATGTGAGTTCCGTATCTCACCTTCAGCCCCTCTGCACAGTCAATCACTCTGAAGATCCTCTCGATCTCCTTCACCACTTGAGCACCTTCGGGATCATGCGTGCCCTTGAACAATGGAGGATTATTCCTCGAAAATTCCCAATTGTGCATCGGCACCAATCGCGACTCCTGCTTTGGTTCCCTCCGAGCACTCCATCCAACATTCCCAAAGCCTCAACAATGGCATCATCATTCCTTCCGTTACCTCTTCCGGTCATTGTTCTGTAACATAACAAAACAATCTACATCAGCACACAAGTATCGACAGTGTCACTTCACACTAGTCGCATACTAAAGGGATAACGACACAGGACAAGACCGACTATGCTCTGATAACACTATTGTAACACCCCATCTAAATACCCCGAATATATTAATTAAATTAATATCTAAATCATCTTTAATCAGAGTTTAACACGGTATAATAAGGGATGTCACAATTAATAATCAAAACAAACTTCATTTAAACAGTAGCCATGCTACACTGAGGATCATCATCCAATAATTTAATCATTATAAGACCATGTCTTACACAACGGAAATACCAAAATCAAAACTTAACACAACATCAAGGTTCTCAAAGAATTCAAATCCAGAATAATTAAACAATAATGATTCTCTTAACTAAGCGTTCCCCAGTGTTACAATCTAATCAGAGCATGACACTGACACACGGACTAAAAGATAAGCTCCAGAGCCATCCTCACCGACTCCTCAGCTGCTAATTTAATCTGAAATGGTAAAGTAAGGGTGAGACTTCTCATAATTAAAGCATATTATAAGTCTTTCAATCAATAATATATCACAAGCATATTACTTCACCCACTTAACATAAATTCAAATTCACACACACAACCATATTCATCATGCATAATCATAACAATCCAAGAAGAATAACACTGGAAGACATCCTAGCATGTTACCACTTCATACAAATATAATGCAGACTCAATGCATGCGGTACCGACTCGTGACCAAGTCACCCAAAACTGATCCATCATCAACCGGATACAGTACCATCGATTCGTCCATAACCACTCGGACACGAATCCAGCCTAACCACCCATCCTCACTCGGGTATCGGTTATCAGCAATCCAAGTCAAATTCCGCACAATGGGAATTAACTTCACCAAAACAATGCATATGCACGCACATCAATAGCATACAACATTAATTAGTCTATGTAATACATCAATTCAACATAACTGAAACAAACCATCCAACATGATATATCAACCAATCATGCATACAATCAACATCAGCATAAACATGCAAACCAATCAACCTGATATATCAAACCCATCGTGCATACAATCAACATCAGCATAAACATGCTATGCATCTACACATTATCAGTACACCCATCAACACAGGATCTCTGCTACATCTCATTAAATATGCGTCAGTCAAAAGTCACCTATCTCGGAAATTGGCTCATTTTCAAAATAACTTCAAGTTTTGGAAAATATTTTCATTTCATAAAATAGAGCATTAAATTTAGAAAATAACGTCCAAAACGGCGCTCAAAACGGACTTACGGTTTGAAAGTTATGAATTTTCAAAGTTTGACATTTTTCAAAAATTAAAGGTGGAACCCGGTTCCTACATATACAGGAACCGGTTCCTAAAAAGTTTCAAAACCTTGCTTCGGAAAAAAATGTATGGGAACCCGGTTCCTACCCATACAGGAACCGGTTCCCACATGTATTTTGATTTTTACCAATTTTCAAAGGGCAACCGGTTCCTACCCATACGAGAACGGTTCCCATGTTAAAATGTCCTTTTACGCACTTTTGACATCCTTTCATTTCGATCAAACCCATTTTTACCCATACGAACTCCAACATGGGAAACACTAAAATACATCATTTTGCATCATCTATCACATCAAACAACATATTTCCATCATCTATTTTCATCTACTGACACTCTAATCATATTCCATACACATTTTGACTCAATCAAACTCATTCTGACACCATCTGACACTATTAGGTATTCATCCACGGGAACCTAGAAATTCCTAAACATAGATTTCCTAACATGCTATGGTCTATAATATTAACATCAAAACCTATAATAAGCAATAACCAATCGAAATCACCCCTTACCTTGTGGGTTCTTCGATTTCTGACGCTCCTAGGTCTTTTTCCTTCTTTCCTTCTCTTCTCACTTCACGTATCTTGTTTTCTCCAAAATGATTCCTTTTTCCTCTTTTTCTTATTTAATTCCTTTTATTCCTTTTTAACATAATTAAAATAAATCAATTAATGTGAGTAGAGTCTTTTACTCCTCACACCCCACTTTACTCAACACACATCTAATAATTCCATAATTAATCTCGATAATTCAATATATTAAATAAATTATGTTCTCAATTAATTTAATAATTAAAACCATAATCATTAATTACGAATTATTTTCGGGGTGTCACAAATTCGAAAGGCGACCTCGTGCTTAAAAAGATTACATCTTTTCAACTGATTCTAGGGGCAAATGGACTCCTAATTACGAAGGCCCATACATCGTCAAAAGAAGCTTTTCTGGCGGTGCTATGACTCTCACAACTATGGACGGTGATGAACTCCGCATCATGTGAATCTTGATGCGGTCAAAAATACTTTGTCTAAAAAACAAAAACATTTCGGTAAGTCGAAAACCCGAAAAGGGCGGCTTAGGCAAAAATGAGCGTCTCGGTGGATTGAAAACCTAAAAAAGGCGATCCAGGCAAAAATTAGAGACAATAAACAGAAAATATCCTGATAGATTGGAAACCTAAAAAGGCAATCTAGGCAAAAACAAGGATACACAAAAATGACAAAGTAACTGCAAACAGTCCATACTTCGTCAATCTGAAGAATCTTCCATCAACGGATCTTCAATCAACTTTTAAAGCGAAAACACAGTTGGAATTCAAAGTTGTTAGGGATAATAGCGGTTATTTGCTTTCAATGTAGCCTTTTCCCAATAAATTATCATTTCCAACTTTTGTAAATAGCTCATGGAATCACGCATTTGGCTGATTACCATTCTATTCAATAAATTTGAGCCCTGTGCTTTTTGTTTGCAATTCCTACTTTATTCGGTTTTGCAAAATAACGCTTTTATTGTGAAAATCACTTTTTGAAACCAAAATGTTTTAAATGAATTTTTACTTCAAAAATTTTGATAACAAAAGCAAAAATTTTCCTTTGAACTATGAACACGAAAAACTTGATTTCTCCATGAGTGTTTCGATCTCCAAGGATAAAACAAGCTGCTACAACAATTTTCTCCTCAGCAGAAATCATCAAAGGACGGTATTCTTATCCCAAAAAAATAATCCCTAGCCAAGTTGCCAATAAAATGCCTTTCTCCGAAAGCTTAAAGCATGCAACTCAAATTCTTCATCGATGAACGTTTACAGTTGTTGCAACTTCCACAGTATTTGTTCGACGTGCGTGGTCCTTTTCGGATATCTCTTTATTGTCTTTGTCAAGTATTGTTAGCATGCATATAACATTCATGACATTCATACATGATAGCATCATTCGTGCATTTTGCATTCCTTGAAATGTTTGCTTCCATATCCTTTGGTGTAAATCACGCTTGCTCATGTAAGTACAAGTCATCCCCGATAGAATATCTCCAAGCAGAAAAAAATATATATCTTTTTCCCCAGCGGAGTATTCCCAAACAGAGAATGCAATTTCTTCTCTCCACCATATTCCCAGTGAGATCATTCCTCATTGGGAATAATGTCTTGATTGACTTTTTCTTTCGATTCATTCTGGATAGAACCACATCTATAATCAACAAAGCAATAAGCAATAGCCTCATCATCGAGCCGCTTATCTTTCTCTTCATTCATAAAATTGTCATAAAAATTTGTCTTCTCAACAAGGTCAAAATCATGACTATCGAGAAATTTCCAGCGATTGTCTTTACGTCTAAAGAAAACTGTGTCTTCCAATCAAAATGCCGCATCTTCTCAAAGGAGATCCTCGGCGGATTGTATCCAAAAGGCAAAGCTCATTTGAGTTCTGTTTCTTTCAGCATCTGTTATTCACAAAGTGAATATCTGACAATTTTCTAAAGATTTGCCTTGTTATAGTTATCACTTTCTTGATAATTGGTAATATCTTTAAAGCCCATTTGAAATCTGTTTCTTTCATTTGTTCGTTATTCACAAAGCTGAATACATAGCAAATTTTTTCTCAAGATTTACCTTGTTATAGTTATCACTTCACTGATAATTGGTAACATCTTCAGTATTCATTACCATGAACTATCACAAAGCTGATAATTGGTAATATCATTTCCACTTACCTTAAACATTGTCACGAGGCTGACAGAAGGTAATCTCTTTGTTTCCCCAAAGTAAAAACAGATATTCACATATTTTGTGAATCTTTCTTTCCTCAGCAGGTACGTATTCACAAATTCCCCCCACTATGTCATTTCTTTGATATTTCTCTGGGTGGAACTTTTTTCAATCATTTTGTATCATCCGCATCTTTTGGTATCTTAGGTCCAAAATTTGCGTATTATGATATTTAAGTCTCTTTACACCTATCAAAACGAAGATATTCATCTTCATCTCTCAGGTTAAAGAAACTTAAATAGGGGCATCTGTCATACCCCAAATTTGGACCTAATATACCACTTTACATTTTGCATCATTTGCATAACTAACAGCTCAGACAGCATTAATCGGGTGTAGCATTCACAGGTCAAAATTAGGGTTTCATCAGATTTTCATCTGATTCAAAAGGAAACCAATTAGGGTTTGAGTTTTTCTCACCTCATTTGATCTATCTTGATCAAATCATCAGCCTTCAATCTTCAGATATCCATTTTTTCTCATAGATCAATCGAGGATCGACCAATTAGGGTTTTGATCGGGCAGGAGTTTTCTCTGACTTTTTGAACAAGAAATGACTTTTTTGGATAGAGATTGGTAATTATATCTTAGATACAACATCTTGACCTAATTTCTGGATTCAAAACATCACAGAAGTTCACAGACTTTATCAGTCAATTTCAGAAACATCTGATAAAATTTCATCTACACTGAAAAGTCAAACTTTGACTTTTGGTCAAATTTTTCAAAACAAAAATTTTTCAATCATCAAAATACTTCAAATGATCCATCATGATCATAAAAAATCAAAGAATTTGAAAAAGTCAACAAAAAGTCAAAAGTTCTAACACTTAGAAAATTTTCTAAGTGTTGAAATTTCTTATTTTTTCCAAACTTCATGCCATTTTTTCACCTAGTTCCAATTTGAATTGGAAAAAACTGAAAACATGAAAGTTGTAGCTTGTGAAACAAGCTTTCCAAAATGTCCAAGAACTCTCAAATCCATGGAGTCTAGCTATACTTTTGAAATTGAAACATAAGGCTTCATGAACTTGATTTTCAAAATCCAAAACATCAAATTATAGGTCATTTTGTGATTTTCTCATTTAGACCACTTGCAACCATGCCAAATGGATTGTTGAACTGATAAATATCAGCTTGGAAGTAATAATTGAGATGAGATAGGATCAAAGTAAAAATAGCACATGGTTAAAAAAGGAAACTTCCTTTTCCTTTACAAATGTCATTCTTAAGGCATCTTTGATTTTCCAATTGCCATGTACTCTTGCCTAACATTTCAGAATCTTTTGGCCTATAAATAGATCACATTTCAAGTCTAAAACTACACCAAAGCAATGCAAATCCATGCTTTCTCTCTACTTTCTTGAAAATCAAGCAACATAGTGCAAAATTGAGAAACATTGCATTTTTGAAATTCAGTTAAAACCATGTTGAAATTTGGTGTCTAACAGAACATATAATCAATATGGAACACGTTTGAATCATAAAATCAACACAAGAACCACTGAAAATCAGATTTTACTTTCCATTTTTCAAACTTTCCAAAACTGCCATAGAATTGAATTTGAAGTTTGGTTTGATTAAATTGTGTTGTGAGCATCTAACACCTTCCATGTACCTCATGTACATAATCGGATCATTGGCAAGCAGCTGTACATCGATTTCGAGCTTCCATTTTTGAGCTGCGGTGGACTTGTGTAGCGATCGACTTGATTCAGAAGTGCGGATCATCCATTTAGCTTCCATACATGCGATGATGCTCAAATGATCAAAAGCAGGCTCGGAAACACTCTTGCATTGAATTCGATCTCCACTTACGGTTAGAACACGAGTGGTGTCATACCCCAAAATTTGCCCTCCATCTTCTCAAGATATCTCATACATCCATACTCGAAGATTCCTCGAGAGTTAGACAATCAACCCAAACTAGGGTTTGGCAATTCTCGACTTCGGATGGACTTCAACATCTCCATGTCCTTCATGCCTCCTCATATGCTTCAAAGATTCTCCATGTCAAGTTTCAAGCCTCAAGTCAAGTTTCCTCAAACAATTGCTCGGATGGTTGAAAATCGATTGTATTGGACAAAAGTCAGCTGTGGTCAACATACGGTCAAACTTCATAATTTTGGTCAACATCCTTATTTTGAAGTTACATTCATCATTTGATCAAGGGTTGATCATGATTCATCAAGAAAACTCAAGATTTGCTCAAAAGTCAAACTTTCTAAATTAGGGTTTTAGGTAAAAGTCAACCAAACTTTGGTGACAATAACTTTCTCATACTTTCAGAAATTTTCCACCACCTCTTGTTTTGAAGGAAATTCAATTCTCTAAAACTTCATGTCTCACAAGAATGTCCAAAAATGCTTCATTTGAGAGGTATGGCTCAAAACATTCTGAGTCCTTTTCAAAGTCAACAAAAAGTCAACTTTTTGTTTTGAGGATATATTGAGCATGGAAACTCCAATTGAGATGAGACCAAAACGGTTGGTTAGAGGATTCTTAGAGATTTCCAAAAAGTCCAAGAACACTCAAAAATATGGAAAATTGAGCAAGATACACCATTCACAAGTTGGGAAATTTTGAAAGAATGCACAAAGAGAGATGCTTCTAAAAATCAAAATTTTTGCAAATGGGCTTACTTTTCTTCATCAAACTTGTTCCTTATACAATTAGGAATATCAAGCCCAATACCACAAATTTTATTTTATTTTTTATTTAATTTGGAATTTATTCATTTAAATACAAATTAAATTCAAAAATAAAGTATAAAATCAAAATTAAATGCAAAATTGATTTTTCTCTCTTCCTTGAGATCCAAGTAACTCAATAAAGCCAGCAAATTTCGAAATTTGGATTGATATGGCAAGATTGGATTGAAAATTGATCAAAATTGAAAATTTAATTTTGTACAAAAATCAAATTTGATTTGCATTGATTAGTGATGATTTCTTCCTCAAATTGACTTCAAATCCATCTACTATATATACATAACACATACCACAATTAAGGTAGAAATTTTGGCTGGAGAAACCCTTATTGCAACTCAAAAAACCGTGGTACACAAGCAAATTGCAACCCTAGTTCCAGCTGTTTTCAATCGATTCTAAGGTGTCCATTGCATTCCTTGATACCTCTTGAGTCGACCCAGACCCTCACATTGACCAAAACCATCAAGAATTGGAGAATCCGAATTCGGTTTGTTCAAGAAAAATTCAAAATCGTATTTTAATTCTCATGCATTTTTAACATGTTTTGTGGTTTGTTTTGTGTTTAGATGGAAGTTTGCAAGCTTTCTGCATAGTTTGATTGAATTTTCATGAGAATCGAAACTTGCCATAGCTAGGGTTCCATGGACGAATTGGGATCACGAAATAGGATAAATTGGGCAAAGCGATACCACCATCATGTTTAGAATGATGAATCTAATCGAACCATGCCTTTGAATTGAATTTATATTGCTTGTCTTTGGATTTTGGAATTTGCGGGGGTCATAGCGTCGCTCTGAGGACCTTAAAATTCCAGTTTCAAATGAAACGATGAAGTTCTTGGCGTGATCGGTGCAGCAGAGGCGACACTTGTTCATCCATCGTCGTTCGATTCAATGACACCGTGCGCTCGGATCGAGATGGCAAAGGCGTGGGGTTGTGGCGGAAGGTCCCGATTCGATCCACAGCCATGGCATTTGGTTTTACATGTTTGCAAACTTTTCTTATTTTATTATTCTCCATTTAATATTTTGCATACAATTTAATTTCTTTTCATAATTTTTATTCATGCATTAAAAATCATCAAAATATTTTTTCCTTTTGCATTTATTTTCAGAAAATACTTATTTAATTTATAAAATTAAAAAATATTGTTTTGCATGCATATTTATTTTTATTCATAATTTAGCATTTAAATCAATTTTACTTAGTTTTAAATTATTAAAATGCATCCAAAAAATCCCAAAAATTTATTTTAGCATATTTATGTTATTTCCAGCATGTCATATTTTTCTCATCTAAAAAATTGCATTTTTACTAATATTTTCCTCTTATTCGATTTCATCGTATTTTCCGATTTTCTTATCTTTTCAGGTTATTCGTTTGAGACGGTTTCTTTTCTTGTTTTCTTTTCCAATAATGTAATTGCTCATGGGATGTAATAGTTTAAATTAGGTTTTTATTTTCCATAAGTTTAAATTATGTATCGCCCCAAAGCCATGTAATAGCGTGGGACATTTATCTTTCCGCATCTTTACATTCGCATTTTAATTTCGCACCCTATAACGCTAGTAATTAGGCGTGTATGGCAAGATAAAATCGAACAATAGCTCACTCTAATTTTCAAGATAACATGAATCTGAATTCAACACACTCTTTCACACGCACCCTTAGGGTAATTCTCTCGTTGCCTTCACAATTCAAATGGTCATGTCCCTCGAGCGTAGGTATTCTAGCATCGTCGCCTTCAAAACAAATCATCATAGTCCCGATACAAGATCATAGACCCACGATGTCGCCTCTGAATACATGATCTTGACCCTCGATTGTTGCCTCGAAAAATGATGATAGTCCCTTGAATGTGCTAGGATACTTCCTACAGTTGCTTTCTATGACCATCCGATGTCCCTTGAATGTCCGTTTACATCCAACAAATAGAGTTACCTACCAACTAATGGTATGGATAGCGCTATTCTAAAGGAAAGTAAAACTACAAACGACCAATTCGAGTAGGTAATAAGATTTTTAGTTGCTTGCTCTATCAAAATACTTTTCACACCTCACACTTTTGTCAAAGTTCAAACTCTTTTCAAAGCGAAACATTTCGAACACTTTGTATACATTCCTACATGAATCATTACAAAGTCAAAGCGAAATGCCTTTTCAAAACATTTTGTCAAACACACGAAAAGCACAATTTTAAAGTGATCTAAGAGCAACTAAGAGCCCGTAGATAACTACGGATGGAAAGAGTCTTGATACCTTCCCTTTTCATAACCTTCTCCCTTACTCGAGAATCTAACGAAGGTCTTTTACGTACTTTTTACCTTCCCTTAATTGGATAAAAGAAAAGTCGGTGGCGACTCTTGCTATCCGTACATTTGCGATACAAAAAAACCTACAAAGTCAGTTCACCGTATTACAGAAGTGGCGACTCTGCTGGGGAAACACCCTAAAGAGAGAATGCCTTAAGGAATTCTAGATCACCTTTATTGCTTTTTGTTTGACTTGCTTGCTTTATCTTTAAGGGTTGCTTGGGTATTATATTTGTGGGGGATCCTACACCCGGATCCGGGTTTCCTTTTAGGTAAGTAGCAATAAATCGTCGCGACCGTTAGACGTATATCAAAACGGTCAACATGATGGCTATGTTAGTATGACACTTTGGATGTCCTGATACTCTTCATTTCCAAGTTGAGGATAGTATTTGGCTTCTGCGTGGTGTCATCAAGCACTAACTAAACTTTTAGAACCTTAATTGACCCATCTTGGCCATTAGAAGGTAGTGAGATGGCCGACTTTGGTGTGACCGGTTGGTTGATACTCGATGCTCGCTCATTGAGATCGGACTTTTGGGATATTTTCGATCGACCACTTGGTAGTATTGAAATAAGCGCCTCGAGAAAGATCAATGATGTGAGATTCCTAGAACACGGTTACTATTATAGGACGGGATGAACCAACTCAAACTTTTGGTGGGGTAATCACCTATACCTCATGCAAGCCTTAACCCTAGGCTCATTGTGTGAATTGCTTGTGTGTGCCAAACATGACATCATGACATCATTTGCATTGCATATCATTTCTAACTATTTCAAGGACCTAGGGTTTATCTTTGCTCTGTTTTGTAGGGTATTATGGCTTCTAGAAAGACTATCCGAATCAACTTCATGGGTATACCTTCTCGACTCAAAATTGGTTTGAAATTCGGACCATGCTCGGTTCATCAAAAGACATGGTTATCTACTTGATTTGGTTATCTCGGTTTTGAAGAAGATATGATGCATGTCTATTCGGTTCTTTGATCAAAACACCATTGCTTTATATTCCCAGATTATTAGTTGGTTCCTACCTTGGAAGAGTTCTCTAAGCTACTTTGGGTACCTATTCTTGACCAAATGCCATTCACCGGTTTAGAAAAGGTTCCTAAGTATGAAGACATCACATCCGCTTTACATCTTAAGCTCGGACATTGAAGCTAATTGGGAAACAAGTGGAGTTAAGGGTTTACTTGCTAAGTTCTAATTAAGAAAGCAGAATTCCTCAAGGTTATGAGTTTCCATGCATTCGAAGACATTGTGGCCTTGCTAATCTATGGTTTGGTTCTATTCCCTAACTCGGATCAATTCATAGATGTCAATGCCGTCAAGTTGTTTCTTACCCGTAATCCGGTGCCTACTTTACTTGGAGACGTCCTACATTCTCTCCACACTCGTACTACTAAGAGACAAGGAACTCTCATGTGTTGTATACCGTTACTTTCCAGGTGGTTTATTTCGCACCTTCCTCCACTTTGAAGAGCGAACAAAGGTTGAGATGGTCTCAAAGGTTAATGTCACTCTCTCATTCAGATATCCGTTGGAGTCTTTTCTCTCAAAAGGACTTCACATTCATTGAGCGTTGTGGAGAATTCCCTAATGTACCACTACTTGGTATAAGGGGAGGTATTACTTACAACCCTTCTCTAGCTTTACGTTAGTTTGGTTTTGCTCGAAGAGATGGCCCACATGATATGCTTCTCCAAGATATTGTGTTCGACTACAACCACGATCTCGAGTGCAAGCGAAGGTTCATACGCTTGGGGCATGGTAAAGAAGGCGATACCAAGACTTTGGGGCACAGAACTCCATTCCTTGGGAACCTTACCTCAAATGGGTGCGAGCTCGAGCTCAAAACCTCATGATGCCATTCACTTTGTTTTACCGGTAATTATGGAACTGTTGCTATAGGTGGCGTACCTATAGTGTTCTCCATCCCGACATGCCCTTGATTTTGAAACTTGAAGAGATCACGGATTCGACTTAAAGAAGAGGATACCTTTGAAGCTTGAGTGTTATGCAAGTGAGAAGAAAGTGCTAGAGTTGACCAAGCTACTTCACGAGGAGGCGAGCATCAACGCCTACCTCGGCACCAAGAGGAGCGCCCATGGGAGACTTAGAGCTTTAGGATTTATATGTTTTCTTTTATTTATCTTGAACTATCTTTGTACTTAAAAGAAAAAAAGAATAATGAAAGAGAACTAATAAATGTTTGTTATTGTTTAACAAATTTAAATCTCTAAGGTCCTTGAAAACATTGCATTGCATTCGCATAAACATTGCATATCATAGCATAACATTGCATCACGGTACATTGAAGATTGGTTTTCTCATTTGCTCGCTATTTATTTTAGCGAAATGGCTCTTGAGCAGTCTGTCAAAGATCTCCAGCTCGAATGCTCGGTTTATTGAGATGTTTACCGACTTGGTCCAAGGCCAAGAAGATTTGAAGAAGCTCATCAACGGGAAGAAGAAGGTTGTTGGTCTTCTCAACATGGTGAACTACAAAGGTGGTCCTAGAGTGGTTAGTCGAATTGAGCTCTCGAAGGAAGTGTCAAGAAGGAGGATGAGCAAAGTAACAAGGGTGATGGTGAAGGTAGTCGGCATGAGCACGAAAAAGTCTATGATGATGGCCATACTCGATGAAGATGACAAGTACAAACAACTTGAAGACCGTTTGAATCTTTGTGGAAAACACGAAAATGTCAGGGCTGAATTTTGATGATCTGAGTCTTGTCCACAGTGTTGTGATTCCTCCCAAGTTCAAAGTTCCAACTTTTGCTAAGTATGATGGCATGTCTTGTCCTAAGTGCATCTAAATCCTATGTCGGAAGATCGGTCCCACCATTGATGAGAAAGTTGTGGATGCACTATTTTCAAGAGAGTTTGTCGGAACCAATTGGAATGGTATTATCAGCTAGAGAATGACCGTATCCGTACTTGGAGTGATTTGGAAGATGCTTTCTACAGACAGTATGAGTACAATGCTAAATTGACACCCACTCACGTGCAACTACAGAACATGTCTATGGGTCGTGATGAGAAGTTTAAGGGTATGCTCGAAATGGAGAGATCTAGCGGTGAGTTCAACCACCCTTGTCCAATAGGGAGTTGGTTGATATGTTTATAGAACAACGGCCCGTTCTTCAATCATCGATTGGAAACTCTTGACCGGATTCACGGTGATATTAATGACGAGCATATTGAGCGGTATCAAAGTGGAAAAATTCGGTGAGTCATCTTCAATCTTTGAAGAGATCTTTTGGTGCTAAGAAAGAAGTTAATCTTTGTGTGGTCGAGAAAGCCGAGCCAAGACCGACCCGCTCAATCGTGGGGTAGTGGTGATCTCGATCCTACATCGGCCAACCTCGGTGAGACAGCAGCGTAGCGAGCGCCACGAAGGCGGCTTACAAGATCAACATGCCATTGTTGCAAGCCTTGCAACACATGTTGAAAGCGAGTGATTACCTTGAGGGATCCCCTCGAAATGTCAACACTTCCTCTCGAGATACAATCCTAATGCTAAGTGTGCTTACCATTCCAATAGCCAGGACATAATCTTGATGATTGTTGGGCTCACGAAGAACAAGATTCAAGATATGATTGAAGCTAAGCAGTTGAGTTTGATCCTCTGTTGAGACTCGAATGTGATCAGCGCGCTATGCTAACCATGACAAGAGTTCCAATCTTGTTGGGGAGGATACTTATGTTTTCAACATAGATGACTTGACCATTCCTCGATGGTATTAAGAAGAATTTGCTTTGCAAGCGGTGTCAATCCGGATGCCTAGAATTGTCGTTGGTGCCCGTCCGCGATGGATGTGCTTGGTTGAGAAGGCGTATCGATTGCATGATGGATAGCCGTGAGATACTATTTACGAAACCACATGCGAAAGGCGTGTGAAGAAATGTCTAAGTTGAAGATTGACAATGTGAATGAAACTACACCATCTGTGTGGGATACCTTGGGGCAGCCAAGTGGAAGGTATGATTACATGGTGAAGTACACTGTTCCTGAGAGCTACAAGATTCCTATTGAAGATGTTAAGGCGGGGATGGGGTGACGATTTCCCGAGAAGACTATCTTGATGTTAACACAATAAGTTTCCTCTGCGATCCTGTGCCTAGAGTGGCACCTCTCATTATTACTTCTCCAAGACCAGTTCCATATTCCTCTGACAAGGCTATCCCTTGGAACTATGAATCTGATGTTTACTATCATGGCGTCAAGCAAGACCCTCTGACCATTGAAGATCTGACCGTTGAAGCTACCATTCACGGAATTGACAACATCATAGGATCAAGTAAGGTGACGAGAACGGAAGAGTGTTCTCTCGGATATCTCTCCTCCAAAGATACATGCGACTCGGCTCGCATTCCGGCTATTCAATCCATTCCCCGAACGGTGACTCATCACCTTTCGGCCGAAGTACCAAAGTTACTAAGGACACCTCCGAACAAGAAATGGAGAAATTACGAAGATTATCAAGAAGAGTGACTACAATGTTGTGGAGCAGTTGGGACAGAACAGTCCAAGATTTCCATGCTCGCTTTGCTCTTGTGCTCACGAGGCTCGTACTAACACCTTGGTGAAGTTTATGAAAAGCTCATGTCTGTAAGACACTACCAACCCGGTTTGAAGTTTGTATTGCTAGCACGGCTGCCAACAACGACCTAGGCTTCTCGATTTGATTTGACTCTATGGAAAGAAACACAACAGCCTTGCACATCTACATGAATGCAGGCGTTACATGACTCATGTCTTGGTGGATCAGGTTACGCTACGAACATCCTACCAAGCGCTTTTGATCGGCTTGATGTCGAAGGGTTGGTTACGAGACCCGGTGACATTATTGTGAGCTTTTGATGGTTCTAAGCGAGCAGTGCTTGGAGAGCTCACTCTTCTGTCAAAGTTGGTTCCCGGACTTTTGACTCTACTTTCTTTGTCATGGACATCCGTCAACTTACTCTTGCCTACTTGAGCGCCCTTGGATACATGGGGCGGTACCTCTACCCTACATCGGTGAAGTACCCGGTGAAAGGAAGGTTGTTACGGTATGTGGTGAAGAAGAGTATATATGGTCATCTCGGTCATTCGATACCTCGAGGTGGAGGTGAATTCTTGAGACTCTGTCAAGCTTTTGAAACAATACCAGTCATGCTGTTGACTCTCCTGTCCTCTGAAGTTACACAAGTTCTTCCTAGGATGGCCTCGTTGAAAGATGCTCAGGCTGTTGAAGAAGGAATGAGTACTATTTGGGGACGACTCCACGATCTTCCTTTCAAATTTGACAAAATGGTTTAGGCTTCACCATCAAAGGTCGGTGATCTGTGCATGACGTCTTGACCAACTTCCTTCCGCATCGGCAGTGGAATCCATACTATGAAAGGCGGCGGCAACGACTTTGATATCGGCAAGTGGATCTTCCAACTCCGGACAAGGGCTCGACAATTGGAAGGCGAAGGCGTCATACCAATCTCCTTTAGCAGGGAGTAATTTCTCTTGTTTTGTTTTGCTTTTCGTATTTTATGTTTTGAACAATAAACTCTAAAGCCTAGTGCCTTACGGGCATCGTGGCTCGTTTGCGCGAGGTTATTATCATCGTTTGCGTATTTTCATTCAATAAATTTGTTGGACTTTTGCATTCAATTGTTTGTTTTCTTTCTTTACTTTATCACCCCTCAAAAGCTATGTGTTTCTTACACATACCCACGTGATACAACTGAGAATCACTCCGAATCTAGTTAATAACAACTATGCTATTGCTAAATATGACGATAATCCAATCTACCAAGCGAAGGCGAAAGTAGGGAAGATTGTGAAGTGCGGAGAACTTGCGGGCCCTACTGACAAGAAGGCGAGTTATCTGACCACCTGAAAAGAAGCAAGTTGAGGTTGTGAATTTGAGTCTTGATGAAGGCAGAAAAAGAGATCAAGATGGGAGGCGGGTCTTGAGAGCAGTGTTAAAGAAAGGTTGGTTCAGATGCTACGAGACTATATTGAGGTTTTGCTTGGTCATACGAAGACATATACGGTTTAGACATTAATATTGTGGTACACCATTGCCAACAAAGAAGGTTTTCTCGATGAAAGCGGAAGGTTAAATCGCATGCGTCACGAGATGTCGAGGAAAATCAAAGCGAAGTTATAAACAGTTCATGTTGGTTTCCTAAATGTTACTTCCTATCCACAATGGGTTGCGAGCGTGGTGCTGTACCTAAGAAGGATGGCAAAGTTGAATGTGTGTGGATTACGAGATCTGAACAAAGCGAGTCGAAGGCGATTTTCCACTTCCTCATATTGATGTTACGGTTGACAACACCGCTCGGCATAAGGTTTTCTCCTTCATGGATGGTTTCTCGGTTACAATCAAATCAAAATGGCTCCACGAGACATGGAAGACTACTTTTGTTACCGGTGGGGCACTTTACGCTACAAGGTTATGCCGTTCGGCTGAAGCGGGCGCCACTTATCGGTGCTATGGTGACATTATTCCATGACATGATTCATCATGAGATAGAGGTCTCGTCGGCGACATGATAGCTCGATCACATCTTTGAAGAAGAACATCTTGATCATTTGCGAAACTATTTGTGAGGTTGAAGAAATGCGGACTAAGACTTAATCTAACAAGTGCACTTTTGGGTCGGATCAGGAAAACTCCTAGGGTTTGTTGTCGATGGTAAAGGTATTGAGTTGACCCGCCAAGGTTAAAGCCATTCAAGATGCCGGCACCCACTTGCCGAGAAAGAGTCGGAGGTTTCTTGGGCGATTGAACTACATTGCGATTCATTGCACATCTAGCGCTACTTGTGAGCCAATCTTCAAGTTACTAAAGAAAGATCAAGTAGTGGAATGGAATAGCGATTGCCGGATCGCTTTTGAAAAATCAAGGAGTACCTCTGATCCTCTATCACGATGCCACATGCCAAAGGAAGACCTCTTATCATGTACTTGGCGGTGTTAGAGAACTCAATGGGTGTGTGTTGGGGCAACATGACAAATGCAGTCGAAAAGAGCATGCAATATACTACCTTAGCAAAAGTTTACCGGTGAAACAAGATACTCACGACTCGAGAAAACTTGCAATGCTTTAGCTTGGGCTGCTACATGACTAAGGCAGTATATGTTGACTCACACTACCTTGTTGATTTCAAGATGGATCCGGATAAAATACATATTTGAGAAACCATCTCTCTCGGGAAGAATAGCGAGATGGAAAATGATCTTGACCGAATCGACATCCGATACACTTCTCGAAAGCGATCAAAGGAAGTGTAATGGCCGATCATTTGGCTCATCAAGCGTAGATGACTATCGATCTATGCGATTCGAATTTCGGATGAAGATGTTTTACTAATTCTTGATTGCGAAGAACCGAGGCCAGACGAAGGACACGAACAAGGATCGATGGACCATGGTCTTTGATGGAGCCTTAAGCGCGCAGCAATGGCATTGGCGCCATCATTACATCCCTATGATGACATCGCCTTTCACCGCGAGATTATGTTTGATTGCACTAACAATGACATGGCCGTCTGACAGCGTGCATCATGGGTATCAAAGTTGCTATTGACTTAAGAATCAAGTTCTTACAAGTGTATGGAGACTCGGCTTTGGTGATCGGTCGGTTAAGGCGAGTGGGATCGAAGCACCGAACCTCATTCATATCGAGCATGTTTTGAGTTTGATCCCCTAGAATACTCGATCACATTCCGAGAAGAGAATCGGTTGGCGGACACATTAGCTACTATGTCATCTATGTTCAAGGTCGGATGGGACAGCAGGCTCCCCGGATCATCATTGAGAAGTTTGACGAACCATCATATTGCTATGAGCTTGATACGGAAGAGAAACCTTGGTACTATGGCGTGAAAAGGTATCTTGAGACTGAGAATACCCAGCGAGGGCATCACATCAATGATAAAAGTTCATGAGAAGATTTGCATCAAATTCTTCCTCGACAGCGACATCTTATCAAGCGCAACCACGACTTGTGCTTACTCATTGTAGATGGGGAAAACAACAATACATATCATGGAAGAGTTACGAAGGCGCATTTGGTACCCACTCCGGTGGACACACCATGGCTAAGAAGATTTTGAGCAGTTACTATTGGTCCACCATGAGGTGATTATCGCTTACGCTCGATCTTGTCACAAATGCGGTTATGCAGACAAAGTGCACGTACCTCGGTACCTGCAGATATTCTTCTCCTTGGCCTTTTGCAATGTGGGGCATTGACATGATCGAATCAAGCCCACCGCTTCCAGCGAACATCGTTTCATCCTTGTGGCAATTGATTACTTCACCAAGTGGGTAGAAGCGACCTCGTTCGCATCTGTTACCAAGAATGTTGTGGCTCGATTCATCAGCGTAATCTTATCTGTCGATATGGCACTCCCGAGAAAGGATTATCACGAGATAATGGCTCCAATATCAACAATAAGATGATCCACCTGCGAACTGCGCAGTTCAAGATCAAGCATCACAATTCTTCTCCATATCGGCCTAAGATGAATGGCTATGGAAGCCGCCAACAAGAACATTAAGAAGATTATCAGGAAGATAGCGGTGACTTACAAAGATTGGCATGAGATGTTACCATTTGCTCTTCATGGTTATCGCACTGATGCGAACATCAGCGAGGCAACCCTTCTCTCTTATGCGGTATGGAAGTCCACCCATCGGTTGAGATACCTCAACGAGTCCTCAGGGAGAGAGTTGAGCGAAGGCGATTGGGTCGGACGCCTTGACGGATTAATTTGATTGATGAGAAGCGACGTCCATACGCCATGGACAGATCTATCGAGCGAATGATTAGAGCATTTAACAAGAAGGTCAAGCACCGGTCTATCAATTGGTGACCTAGTAATCAGCGCATCATTCCCCAAAGGTGATCCGAGGGGCAAATGGACCCCACCTTCTGAGGACCGTTTGTAGTCAAAACGATGTGTTTCGCGGAGCTATGATATAGCACCATGGATGGTGAAGACTTCCACACATGCGGAACATAATCAAAAATACTCGCATGTAATGAGACCTTCATTCGGCCAACCTAAACAAAATAAAAGCATCTGGCGAACAAAAGGTTCGGTAAAAGTTAAGGATATATACAAAACATGTACACCGGCAAGTGAAAAC
>CM038793.1:177409210-177480306 GCA_021764765.1 Vicia sativa | reverse complement strand
GTGAACGTTTACACCGTTGTTGCAACTTCCACCGAGTATTTGTTCGAACTGTGACGTGGTCCTTTTCCCAGATATCTCTTTATTGTCTTTGTCAAGTATTGTTAGCATGCATATAACATTCATGACATTCATACATGATAGCATCATTCGTGCATTTTTGCATTCCTTGAAATGTTTGCTTCCATATCACTGGTGTAAATCACGCTTGCTCATGTAAGTACAAGTCTGTCCCCAGTAGAATATCTCCAAACAGAAAAAAAATATATATCTTTTTCCCCAACGGAGTATTCCCAAACAGAGAAATGCAATTTCTTCTCTCCACCATATTCCCCAGCTGAGATCATTCCTCATTGGGAATAATGTCTTGATTGACTTTTTCTTTCCAGTTCATTCCTGGATAGAACCCTGTCTATAATCAACAAAGCAATAAGCAATAGCCTCATCATCTGAGCCGCTTATCTTTCTCTTCATTCATAAAATTGTCATAAAAATTTGTCTTCTCAACAAGGTCAAAATCATGACTATACGAGAAATTTCCCAGCAGTTGTCTTTCTGTCTAAAAGAAAACCTGTGTCTTCCAATCAAAATGCCCGCATCTTCTCAAAGGAGAGATCCTCGGCAGGATTGTATCCAAAAAGGCAAAGCTCATTTGAGTTCTGTTTCTTTCACTGTCTGTTATTCACAAAGCTGAATATACAGCAATTTTCTAAAGATTTGCCTTGTTATAGTTATCACTTTGCTGATAATTGGTAATATCTTTAAAGCCCATTTGAAATCTGTTTCTTTCATTTGTTCGTTATTCACAAAGCTGAATACATAGCAAATTTTTTCTCAAGATTTACCTTGTTATAGTTATCACTTCACTGATAATTGGTAACATCTTCAGTATTCATTACCATGAACTATCACAAAGCTGATAATTGGTAATATCATTTCCACTTACCTTAAACATTGTCACGAGGTCGATGTAAGGTAATCTCTTTGTTTCCCAAAGTAAAAATGATATTCACATATTTTGTGAATCTTTCTTTCCTCGCAGTACGTATTCACAAATTCCCCACTATGTCATTTCTTTGATATTTCTCTGGTGGAACTTTTTCAATCATTTTGTATCATCCGCATCTTTTGGTATCTTAGGTCCAAAATTTATGATTATGATATTTAAGTCTCTTTACACCTATCAAAACGAAGATATTCATCTTCATCTCTCGTGTTAAAGAAACTTAAATAGGGCATCTGTCATACCCCAAATTTGGACCTAATATACCACTTTACATTTTGCATCATTTGCATAACTAATACTCGTATAAAGATTAATCTGTGTAGCATTCACAGTCAAAATTAGGGTTTCATCAGATTTTCATCTGATTCAAAAGGAAACCAATTAGGGTTTGAGTTTTTCTCACCTCATTTGATCTATCTTGATCAAATCATCAGCCTTCAATCTTCAGATATCCATTTTTCTCATAGATCAATCGAGGATCGACCAATTAGGGTTTTGATCAAGGTGAGTTTTCTCCGACTTTTGAACAAGAAATGACTTTTTGGATAGAGATTGGTAATTATATCTTAGATACAACATCTTGACCTAATTTCTGGATTCAAAACATCACAGAAGTTCACAGACTTTATCAGTCAATTTCAGAAACATCTGATAAAATTTCATCTACACTGAAAAGTCAAACTTTGACTTTTGGTCAAATTTTTCAAAACAAAAATTTTTCAATCATCAAAATACTTCAAATGATCCATCATGATCATAAAAAATCAAAGAATTTGAAAAAGTCAACAAAAAGTCAAAAGTTCTAACACTTAGAAAATTTTCTAAGTGTTGAAATTTCTTATTTTTCCAAACTTCATGCCATTTTTTCACCTAGTTCCAATTTGAATTGGAAAAACTGAAAACATGAAAGTTGTAGCTTGTGAAACAAGCTTTCCAAAATGTCCAAGAACTCTCAAATCCATGGAGTCTAGCTATACTTTTGAAATTGAAACATAAGGCTTCATGAACTTGATTTTCAAAATCCAAAACATCAAATTATAGGTCATTTTGTGATTTTCTCATTTAGACCACTTGCAACCATGCCAAATGGATTGTTGAACTGATAAATATCAGCTTGGAAGTAATAATTGAGATGAGATAGGATCAAAGTAAAAATAGCACATGGTTAAAAAAGGAAACTTCCTTTTCCTTTACAAATGTCATTCTTAAGGCATCTTTGATTTTCCAATTGCCATGTACTCTTGCCTAACATTTCGTAATCTTTTGGCCTATAAATAGATCACATTTCAAGTCTAAACTACACCAAAGCAATGCAAATCCATGCTTTCTCTACTTTCTTGAAAATCAAGCAACATAGTGCAAAATTGAGAAACATTGCATTTTTGAAATTCATTAAAACCATGTTGAAATTTGGTGTAACAGAACATATAATCAATATGGAACACGCTTGAATCATAAAATCAACACAAGAACCAATCGAAAATCGATTTTACTTTCCATTTTTCAAACTTTCCAAAACGCCATAGAATTCAATTTGAAGTTTGGTTTGATTAAATTGTGTTGTGAGCATCCTAACACCTTCCATGTACCTCATGTACATAATCCAGATCATTGGCAAGCAACTGTACATCGATTTCGAGCTTCCATTTTGAACTGTGGACTGTGCACGATCCACTTGATTCAAGAAGTGCAGATCATCCATTTAGCTTCCATACATGCCGATGATGCTCAAATGATCAAGAAACAGGCTCTGGAAACACTCTTGCATTGAATTCGATCTCCACTTACACAGGTTAGAACACGAACTGGTGTCATACCCCAAAATTTGCCCTCCATCTTCTCAAGATATCTCATACATCCATACTCAAAGATTCCTCAAGAGTTAGACAATCAACCCAAACTAGGGTTTGGCAATTCTCAGCTTCAGATGGACTTCCAACATCTCCAATGTCCTTCATGCCTCCTCATATGCTTCAAAGATTCTCCATGTCAAGTTTCAAGCCTCACAAGTCAAGTTTCCTCAAACAATTGCTCAGATGGTTGAAAATCAATCAGATTGACAAAAGTCAACTGTGGTCAACATACAGTCAAACTTCATAATTTTTGGTCAACATCCTTATTTTGAAGTTACATTCATCATTTGATCAAGGGTTGATCATGATTCATCAAGAAAACTCAAGATTTGCTCAAAAGTCAAACTTTCTAAATTAGGGTTTTTAGGTAAAAAGTCAACCAAACTTTGACTGACAATAACTTTCTCATACTTTCTGAGAAATTTTTCCACCACCTCTTGTTTTGAAGGAAATTCAATTCTCTAAAACTTCATGTCTCACAAGAATGTCCAAAAATGCTTCATTTGAGAGGTATGGCTCAAAACATTACAGGTCCTTTTCAAAGTCAACAAAAAGTCAACTTTTTGTTTTGAGGATATATTGAGCATGGAAACTCCAATTGAGATGAGACCAAAACGGTTGGTTAGAGGATTCTTAGAGATTTCCAAAAAGTCCAAGAACACTCAAAAATATGGAAAATTGAGCAAGATACACCATTCACAAGTTGGGAAATTTTGAAAGAATGCACAAAGAGAGATGCTTCTAAAAATCAAAATTTTTGCAAATGGGCTTACTTTTTCTTCATCCAAACTTGTTCCTTATACAATTAGGAATATCCAAGCCCAATACCACAAATTTTTATTTTATTTTTTTATTTAATTTGGAATTTATTCATTTAAATACAAATTAAATTCAAAAATAAAGTATAAAATCAAAATTAAATGCAAAATTGATTTTTCTCTCTTCCTTGAGATCCAAGTAACTCAATAAAGCCAGCAAATTTCGAAATTTGGATTGATATGGCAAGATTGGATTGAAAATTGATCAAAATTGAAAATTTGATTTTGTACAAAAATCAAATTTGATTTGCATTGATTAGTGATGATTTCTTCCTCAAATTGACTTCAAATCCATCTACTATATATACATAACACATACCACACGAATTAAGGTAGAAATTTTGGCTGGAGAAACCCTTATTGCAACTCAAAAAACCGTGGTACACAAGCAAATTGCAACCCTAGTTCCAGCTGTTTTCAATCGATTCTAAGGTGTCCATTGCATTCCTTGATACCTCTTGAGTCGATCCAGACCCTCACATTGATCAAAACCATCAAGAATTGGAGAATCCGAATTCGGTTTGTTCAAGAAAAATTCAAAATCGTATTTTAATTCTCATGCATTTTTAACATGTTTTGTGGTTTGTTTTGTGTTTAGATGGAAGTTTGCAAGCTTTCTGCATAGTTTGATTGAATTTTCATGACCGGAATCGAAACTTGCCATAGCTAGGGTTCCATGGACCGAATTGGGATCACACAAAATAGGATAAATTGGGCAAAACGAATACCACCATCATGTTTAGAATGATGAATCTAATCGAACCATGCCTTTGAATTGAATTTATATTGCTTGTGCTGGATTTTGGAATTTGCAGGGGTCATAGCGTCGCTCTGAGGCCGACGCAAAATTCCCAGATTTCAAATGAGAACGATGAAGTTCTTGGCGCGTGATCGGTGCAACAGGAAGGCGACACTTGTTCATCCATCGTCCGTTCCGATTCAATGACACACGTGCGCTCCAGATCAGATGGCAAAGGCGTGGGGTTGTGAGCGGAAGGTCCCCAGTTCGATCCCTGGCCAGGGCATTTGGTTTTACATGTTTGCAAACTTTTTCTTATTTTATTATTCTCCATTTAATATTTTGCATACAATTTAATTTCTTTTCATAATTTTTATTCATGCATTAAAAATCATCAAAATATTTTTTCCTTTTGCATTTATTTTCAGAAAATACTTATTTAATTTATAAAATTAAAAAATATTGTTTTGCATGCATATTTATTTTTATTCATAATTTAGCATTTAAATCAATTTTACTTAGTTTTAAATTATTAAAATGCATCCAAAAAATCCCAAAAATTTATTTTAGCATATTTATGTTATTTCCAGCATGTCATATTTTTCTCATCTAAAAAATTGCATTTTTACTAATATTTTCCTCTTATTCGATTTCATCGTATTTTCCGATTTTCTTATCTTTTCACGGGTTATTCCGTTTCAGACGGTTTCTTTTACTGTTTTCTTTTTCCAATAATGTAATTGCTCATGGGATGTAATAGTTTAAATTAGGTTTTTATTTTCCGCAAGTTTAAATTATGTATCTGCCCCAAAGCCATGTAATAGCGTAGGACATTTATCTTTCCGCATCTTTACATTCCGCATTTTAATTTCCGCACCCTATAACTGCTAGTAATTAGGCGTGTATGGCAAGATAAAATCGAACAATAGCTCACTCTAATTTTCAAGATAACATGAATCTGAATTCAACACACTCTTTCACACACGCACCCCTTAGGGTAATTCTCTCTCGTTGCCTTACGAATTCAAATGGTCATGTCCCTCGAACGTAGAGGTATTCTAGCATCGTCGCCTTCAAAACAAATCATCATAGTCCCTTCGATACAAAGATCATAGACCCACGATGTCGCCTACGAATACATGATCTTGACCCTCGATTGTTGCCTACGAAAAATGATGATAGTCCCTTCGAATGTGCTAGGATACTTCCTACAAGTTGCTTTCTATGACCATCCGATGTCCCTTCGAATGTCCCGCTTACATCCAACAAATAGAGTTACCTACCAACTAATGGTATGGATAGCGCTATTCTAAAGGAAAGTAAAACTACACGAAAACGACCAATTCTGAGTAGGTAATAAGATTTTTAGTTGCTTGCTCTATCAAAATACTTTTCACACCTCACACTTTTGTCAAAGTTCAAACTCTTTTCAAAACGAAACATTTCCGAACACTTTGTATACATTCCTACATGAATCATTACAAAGTCAAAGCGAAATGCCTTTTCAAAACATTTTTGTCAAACACACAGAAAGCACAATTTTTAAAGTGATCTAAGAGCAACTAAGAGCCCGTAGATAACTACGGATGGAAAGGGTGCTATACCTTCCCTTTTCATAACCTTCTCCCTTACTTTAATCTAACGAAGGTCTTTTTCTGTACTTTTTACCTTCCTTAATTGATAAAAGAAAAGTCGGTGGCGACTCTTGCTATCCGCACATTTGCGATACAAAAACCTACAAAGTCGGGCTTCACCAGACATGTATGGCGATCTGGGAAACACCCTAAAGAGAGAATGCCTTAAGGAATTCTAGATCACCTTTATTGCTTTTTGTTTGACTTGCTTGCTTTATCTTTAAGGGTTGCTTGGGTATTATATTTGTGGGGGATCCTACACCGATCCGGTTTCCTTTTAGGTAAGTAGCAATAATCGTCATGACTGTTAGACGATATCAAAACGGTCAACATGATGGCTATGTTAGTATGACACTTTGGATGTCCTGATACTCTTCATTTCCAAGTTGAGGATAGTATTTGGCTTCTGCGTGGTGTCATCAAGCACTAACTAAACTTTTAGAACCTTAATTGACCCATCTTGGCCATTAGAAGGTAGTGAGATGGCCGACTTTGGTGTAGACCGAGGTTGGTTGATACCGATGCTACGCTCATCGAGATCGACTTTGGGATATTTTCGATCGACCACTTGGGTGATTGAAATAAACGCCCACGAGAAAGATCAATGATGTGAGATTCCTAGAACCCGGTTACTATTATAGGACAGATGAACCAACTCAAACTTTTGGTGGGTAATCACCTATACCTCATGCAAGCCTTAACCCTAGGCTCATTGTGTGAATTGTTTGTGTGCCAAACATGACATCATGACATCATTTGCATTGCATATCATTTCTAACTATTTCAAGGACCTAGGATTTATCTTTGCCTGCTTTGTAGGGTATTATGGCTTCTAGAAAGACTATCCGAATCAACTTCATGGGTATACCTTCTCACTCAAAGAATTGGTTTCGTAAATTCCGCACCATGCTCCTCATCAAAAGACATGGTTATCTACTTGATTTGGTTATCTCCGGTTTTGAAGAAGATATGATGCATGTCCTATTCCAGTTCTTTGATCCGAAACACCATTGCTTTATATTCCCAGATTATTAGTTGGTTCCTACCTTGGAAGAGTTCTCTAAGCTACTTTGGGTACCTATTCTTGACCAAATGCCATTCACCGGTTTAGAAAAGGTTCCTAAGTATGAAGACATCACATCCGCTTTACATCTTAAGCGCTCAGACATTGAAGCTAATTGGGAAACAAGAAGTGGAGTTAAGGGTTTACTTGCTAAGTTCCTAATTAAGAAAGCCCGAGAATTCCTCAAGGTTATGAGTTTCCATGCATTCGAAGACATTGTGGCCTTGCTAATCTATGGTTTGGTTCTATTCCCTAACTCGGATCAATTCATAGATGTCAATGCCGTCAAGTTGTTTCTTACCCGTAATCCGGTGCCTACTTTACTTGGAGACGTCCTACATTCTCTCCACACTCGTACTACTAAGAGACAAGGAACTCTCATGTGTTGTATACCGTTACTTTCCAGGTGGTTTATTTCGCACCTTCCTCCATCGCCTTTGAAGAACGAACAAAGGTTGAGATGGTCTCAAAGGTTAATGTCACTCTCATTCGGATATCCGCTGGAGTCTTTTCTCTCAAAAGGACTTCACATTCATCGAGCTTGTGGAGAATTCCTAATGTACCACTACTTGGTATAAGGGAGGTATTACTTACAACCCTTCTCTAGCTTTACGTTAGTTTGGTTTTGCTCAAGAGATGGCCCACATGATATGCTTCTCCAAGATATTGTGTTCGACTACAACCACGATCTCCGTAATTACCGACGAAGGTTCATACACGCTGGGGCATGGTAAAGAAGATCGATACCAAGACTTTGGGGCACCAACTCCATTCCTTGGGAACCTTACCTCAAATGGGTGCGAGCTCGAGCTCAAAACCTCATGATGCCGCTCACTGCTTTACCAAGAATTATGGAACCTGCTATAGGTGACGACCTATAGTGTTCTCCATCCCGACATGCCTACTGATTTTGAAATCTTGAAGAGATCCTGGATTCAGCTTAAAGAAGAGAGGGATACCTTTGAAGCGCAGTGTTATGCAAGTGAGAAGAAAGTGCTAGAGTTGACCAAGCTACTTCACGAGGAGCGAAGCATCAACGCCTACCTCGGCACCAAGAGGAAGCGCCCATGGGAGACTTAGAGCTTTAGGATTTATATGTTTTTCTTTTATTTATCTTGAACTATCCTTTGTACTTAAAAAGAAAAAAAAGAATAATGAAAAGAGAACTAATAAATGTTTGTTCGCGCTTGTTTAACAAATTTAAATCTCTAAGGTCCTTGAAAACATTGCATTGCATTCGCATAAACATTGCATATCATAGCATAACATTGCATCACGTACATGAAGATTGGTTTTCTCATTTGCTCGCTATTTATTTTAGCGTAAATGGCTCTTGAACAACAAAGATCTCCAAGCTCGTAATGCCTGGGCCAAGAGATGTTTACCACTTGGTCCAAGGCCAAGAAGATTCAAGAAGCTCATCAACAGAAGAAGAAGGTTGTTGGTCTTCTCAACATGGGCGACGCTACAAAGGTGGTCCTAGAGTGGTTAGTCGAATTGAGCTCTCTCAAGGAAGTGTCAAGAAGGAGGATGAGCAAAGTAACAAGGGTGATGGTGAAGGTAGTCAAGATGAGCCCGAAAAGTCTATGATGATGGCCAATACTCGATGAAGATGACAAGTACAAACAACTGAAGACCGCTTGAATGCCGTGGAAAACCCGAAAATGTCCGGCTGAATTTTGATGATCCGAGTCTTGTCCCCGTGTTGTGATTCCTCCCAAGTTCAAAGTTCCAACTTTTGCTAAGTATGATGGCATGTCTTGTCCTAAGTCGCATCTAAAATCCTATGTCCGTAAGATCACCCCACATCGATGACAGAAAGTCAGGATGCACTATTTTCAAGAGAGTTTGTCCGAACCCAATTGGAATGGTATTATCACGAGAATGACCGTATCCGTATTTGGAGTGATTGGAAGATGCTTTCCAGCAGATGAGTACAATGCTAAATTGACACCCACTCATGCAACTACAAACATGTCTATGGGTCGTGATGAGAAGTTTAAGGAGTATGCTCGTAAATGGAGAGATCTAGCAGTGAGTTCAACCACCCTTGTCCAATAGGGAGTTGGTTGATATGTTTATGGGAACACCGACAGCCCGCTCTTCAATCATCCGATTGAAACTCTTCACCGGATTCACCGAAATGATATTGACAAAGTAGCATATTGAAGCGGTATCAAGAGTGGAAAAATTGGTAGAGTCATCTTCCAATGTCGCAAGAGATCTTTGGTGCTAAGAAAGAAGTTAATGCCGTATGGTCGAAAACCCGAGCCAAGACCGACCGCTCAACTGGGGTAGTGGTGATCTCCAATCCTACATCAAGACAACCTCACGAGACAACGCGTAGCTTAACGCGCCACGAAGACTTACAAAGATCAACATGCCATTGTTGCAAGCCTTGCAACACATGTTGAAAGCGTAGCCGACACCTTGAGGGAACCCCTCAAATGTCAACACTTCCTCCGAGATACAATCCTAATGCTAAGTGTGCTTACCATTCCAATAGCCTGTGACATAGTATCGATGATTGTTGGGCTCAAGAACAAGATTCAAGATATGATTGAAGCTAAGCAGATTGAGTTTGATCCTCCTGAGACCAATGTGATCAACGCGCCTATGCCTAACCATGACAAGAGTTCCAATGTCGTTGGGGAGGATACTTATGTTTTCAACATAGATGACTTGACCATTCCTCCGATGATTAAGAAGAATTTGCTGCAGCGTGTCAATCCGGATGCCTAGAGAATTATCAGGTGCCCGTCCGCGCCGATGGATGTGCTTGGTTGAGAAGACGATCCAAAGGTATGATGGATAACCGTGAGATACTATTTCGAAACCACCGCAAGTGTGTGAAGAAATGTCTAAGTTGAAGATTGACAATGTGAATGAAACTACACCATCTGTGGGATACCTTGGGGCAGCCAAGTGGAAGGTATGATTACATGGTGAAGTACACTGCTTCGAGAGCTACAAGATTCCTATTGAAGATGTTAAGGCGACCGGACAGGGACGATTTCCCTAAGACTATGCCGATGTTAACACAATAAGGATTTCCTCTCACGATCCCGTGCCTAGAGTGGCACCTCTCATTATTACTTCTCCAAGACCGCCCATATTCCTCCGACAAGGCTATCCTTGAACTATGAATCTGATGTTTACTATCATGGGCAAGCAAGACCTCTCGACCATTGAAGATCCGACCGCTGAAGCTACCATTCCCGAATTGACAACATCACCGGATCAAGTAAGGTGACCGTAACCGTAAGAGTGTTCTCTCCATATCTCTCCTCCAAAGATACCGCGACTCAACAGATTCCAGCCTATTCAATCCATTCCCCAAGAACCAGTGACTCATCCTGCTCAGCCAGAAGTACCAAAGGAAGTTACTAAGGACACCTCCGAACAAGAAATGGAGGAAATTCTGAAGATTATCAAGAAGAGTGACTACAATGTTGTGGAACAGTTGGGACAGACACCGTCCAAGATTTCCATGCTCGCTTTGCTCTTGTGCTCTGAGGCTCATGCTAACACCTTGGTGAAGTTTATGAAGAACGCTCATGTACCGCAAGACACTACCACTGACCAGTTTGAAGTTTGTATTGCTAGCCTGGCTGCCAACAACGACCTAGGCTTCTCTGATTCTGATTTGACTCCTGCCGGAAAGAAACACAACAAAGCCTTGCACATCTCTGTTGAATGCAAGGGCGTTACATTGACTCATGTCTTGGTGGATACCGGTTCTGCTCTGAACATCCTACCAAAGACTGCTTTTGATCGGCTTGATGTCGAAGGGTTGGTTCGAGACCCTGACATTATTGTGAGAGCTTTGATGGTTCTAAGCGAACAAGACTTGAGAGCTCACTCTTCCTGCCAAAGTTGGTTCTCCTGACTTTTGACTACTTTCTTTGTCATGGACATCCGTCCAACTTACTCTTGCCTACTTGAACGCCCTGATACATGGGGCGGCATACTACCCCACATCGTCAAGTACCCAAAGGGAAGGTTGTTAGATGTGGTGAAGAAGAGTATATGGTCATCATCTACGCCATTCCGATACCTCGAGGTGGAGGTGAATTCTTCGAGACTCCGCAAGCTTTTGAAACAATACCCAGTCATGCCTGACTCTCCTTACTCCGGTTACACAAGTTCTTCCTAGGATGGCCTCACCGAAAGATGCCAAGCCGCTGAAGAAGGAATGAGTACTATTGGGGACAGCTCCCGATCTTCCTTTCAAATTTGACAAGACCGGTTTAGGCTTCACCATCAAAGGTCAAGGTGATACGCCGCGAACGTGCCGCCAACTTCCTTTCCGACGCCCAGTGGAATCCATACTATAGAACGACAACTTTGATATCGCAAGTGGATCTTCCCAACCCGCATAAGGGCTCAAGAATTGGAAGACCAAGACGCATACCAATCTCCTTTAGCCAGAGTAATTTCTCTTGTTTTTGTTTTGCTTTTCGATTTTTATGTTTTGAACAATAAACTCTAAAGCCTAGTGCCTTGCCCGGCATCATGGCTCGCTTATGAGGGTTATTATCCGTCGCATGATTTTCATTCAATAAATTTGTTGGACTTTTGCTCAATTGTTTGTTTTCTTTCTTTACTTTCACCCCTCCAAAAAGCTATGTGTTTCTTACACATACCCACGTGATACATCGCGAATCACTCCGAATCTCGTTAATAACAACTATGCTATTGCTAAATATGACTTGATAATCCAATCTACCAAGTCAAGACGAAAGTGAGGAAGATTGTGAAGTGCCGGAGAACTTGCTGATCACATAGAAGAAGAGCGAGTTATACACCACACCAAGAGCAAGTTGAGGTTGTGAATTGGGTCATGAAGATGACAGAAAAGAGATCAAGATGGGAGCGGGTCTTGAGAAGTTGTTAAAGAAAGGTTGGTTCGATGCTACAGACTATATTGAGGTTTTGCTTGGTCATACGAAGACATGTCCGTTTAGACATTAATATTGTGGTACACCAATTGCCAACAAAAGAAGGTTTTCCCAAGAAAGGTAGGTCGTGACGCGCCCCGAGATGTCGAGAAAATCAAAGTCGGGTTATGAAACAGCTCAACGGGTTTCCTAGTTACTTCCTATCCACAATGGGTTGCGAACGTAGTGCCTGTACCTAAGAAGGATGGCAAAGTTCGAATGTGTGTGGATTACAGAGATCTGAACAAAGCGAGTCTGAAAGACGATTTTCCACTTCCTCATATTGATGTTCGTAGACAACACCGCCAAAGATAAGGTTTTCTCCTTCATGGATGGTTTCTCCTACAATCAAATCAAAATGGCTCTCAAGACATGGAGAAGACTACTTTTGTTACACAGGGGCACTTTCACATAAGGTTATGCCGCTCGGCCGAAGAACGCGGACGCCACTTATCGTATGGTGACATTATTCCATGACATGATTCATCATGAGATAGAGGTTCGCCGACGACATGATAGCTCGATCACATCAAGAAGAACATCTTGATCATTTGCGTAAACTATTTGACAGTTGAAGAAGCATGATCAAGACTTAATCCTAACAAGTGCACTTTTGAGTCGATCCGAAAACTCCTAGGGTTTGTTGTCGGGTAAAGGTATTGAGGTTGACCCGCCAAGGTTAAAGCCATTCAAGAGATGCCAGACCCCGCACCGAGAAAGAAGTCGAGGTTTCGGGCCGATTGAACTACATTGCATTCATTGCACATCTAATCGCTACTTGTGAGCCAATCTTCAAGTTACTAAAGAAAGATCAAGTAGTGGAATGGAATGACGATCCGATCGCTTTTGAAAAATCAAGGAGTACCCATGTAATCCTCCTATCCCGATGCCACATGCCAAAGGAAGACCTCTTATCATGTACTTGACAAAGTTAGAGAACTCAATGGGTGTGTTGGGGCAACATGACAAGTCTGGTCGAAAAGAGCATGCAATATACTACCTTAGCAAAAGTTTACCGACCGTGAAACAAGATACTCACACCGAGAAAACTTGCAATGCTTTGGCTTCTGCTCACGACTAAGACAAGATATGTTGACTCACACTACCTTGTTGATTTCCAAGATGGATCCGATAAAATACATATTTGAGAAACCATCTCTCCGAAGAATAGCGAGATGGAAAATGATCCCGACCGAATACGACATCCAAGACACTTCTCGTAAAGCGATCAAAGGAAGTGTAGTAGCGATCATTTGGCTCATCGTCCGAGATGACTATCTATGCAGCTCGAATTTCGGATGAAGATGTTTTACTAGTTACCGATTGGAAGAACCGTGCCCGACAAGGACCCGAACAAGGATCCCGATGGACCATGGTCTTGATGGAGCCTTAAACGCACTTGGCAATGGCATTGCCATCATTACATCCCCGCAGCGGCATACGCCTTTCACCGCCAGATTATGTTTCAGTTGCACTAACAACATGGCCAAATACGGTTGCATCATGGGTATCAAAGTCGCTATTGACTTAAGAATCAAGTTCTTACAAGTGTATGGAGACTCGCCTTGGTGATCACCGATTAGGCGAGGGATACAAGCACCAACCTCATTCCGATCGAGAGCATGTTTTGAGTTTGATCCCCTACTAAAGAGAATACTTTCAATCACATTCCACGAGAAGAGAATCACCGCGCACACATTAGCTACTATGTCATCTATGTTCAAGGTCAGATGGGACAACGAGGCTCCCCTGATCATCATTGAGAAGTTCGACGAACCATCATATTGCTATGAGCTTGATACGGAAGAGAAACCTTGGTACTATGACGTGAAAAGGTATCTTGAGACTCGTGAATACCGCAGGGCATCCGTCAATGATAAGAAGTTCATGAGAAGATTTGCATCCAAATTCTTCCTCAAGAATCATCTTATACAAGCGCAACCACGACTTGTGCTTACTCCTGTAGATCGTGAAAACAACAATACATATCATGGAAGAGTTACACGGCGATTTGGTACCCACTCCAAAGGACACACCATGGCTAAGAAGATTTTGAGAACAGTTACTATTGGTCCACCATGGAAGTCGATTGTCACCGCCACGCCGATCTTGTCACAAATGCCGACGATGCAGACAAAGTGCACGTACTCTCCGAATGTTCTAACTTCTCCTTGGCCTTTGCAATGTGGGGCATTGACATGATCGGAGAAATCAAGCCCACCGCCCAACGAACATCGCTTCATCCTTGTGGCAATTGATTATTTCACCAAGTGGGTGTATGCCTCGTCGCATCTCGTTACCAAGAATGTGTGGCTCGATTCATCAAGCGTAATCTTATCCGTCGATATGGCACTCCGAAAGGATTATCAGATAATGGCTCCAATATCAACAATAAGATGATCACCGAACTCGCACGCAGCTCAAGATCAAGCATCACAATTCTTCTCCATATCGGCCTAAGATGAATGCTACCGTGGAAGCCGCCAACAAGAACATTAAGAAGATTATACAAGATGACAAAGTGACTTACAAAGATTGGCATGAGATGTTACCATTCGCTCTTCATGGTTATCGACCACAAGACGAACATCAACAGGGCAACCCTTCTCTCTGTGTACGGTATGTAAGCCCCACCCATCGAGGTTCGATACCTCAACCGTAGTCCTCCAGACGCAGAGTTAGACGAAGACGATTGGGTCCGCACCGCCTTGACCGATTAATTTGATTGATGAGAAGCGATCGCCCATCCGCCATGGATGATCTATCGGGCGAATGATTAGAGCATTTAACAAGAAGGTCAAGCACCGAGTCTATCAAGTCGGTGACCTAGTAGTCAAGCGCATCATTCTTCCACAAGGTGATCCTGTGGGCAAATGGACCCCACCCACGAGGGACCGCTTGTAGTCAAGACAAGGTTTTCCTACGGAGCTATGATACTTAGCACCATGGATGGTGAAGACTTCCCACACCCGTGAACGCAGACATAGTCAAAAAATACTACGATGAATGAGACCCGCTAGGTCGATCGACCTAGGCAAAATAAAGGCATCCTGCGAACCAAAAGGGTTCGTAAAAGTTAAGGATATATACAAAACATGTACACCCGGCAAGTCGAAAACCCGAAAAGGCGCTTGGGCAAAAAGGGTATCCCTAGAGATCGAAACCCGAAAGGGCGGTCTAGGCAAAGTTAGGATTTAAGCGCACGACTATGTCTCTTCCAGATCACCGCTCACTACTATCAAGATTCAAGATTCAAGCATAAGATCGCTACTCACTTTCTACCGACAACAAGGAGATGAGATAGTTGAAATATATGAGTACTAGCATGGTTGGAACTTAACGAGATTGTTTCCGCATAGCTTTTACCTTTCCTGTACAAACCACTTGGCCATACGCCACATTTCAAATGAATACAAGTTCTTTCTCTTTACATTTTCACTATTGTCGCTTGCAATAAGTCCAACGCTTGCTTTGAATGATTATATGCATTTGACAATAAGAATCTATTCACAAACATGCGAGAAGTGGACATACAAAAGTAGTTACTGTGCTCTAGGAATTGAGATGACGACAAAAGTCACCAATGCATTTCACAGCATGATCCCTACAAGAAGGTCACCACAACAAACCTTCCCAACGGAGTATACGTTATGTCCCCTAACATGATTCCACTCAACCGAGCAATGTTACATCGCTCCAAGCAAGAACACTTCATTCCCACCAAGGTATTTATCATCGCAGATATCTCTCATCCCCCTTTTCTCAAAGCAAGTATCCGCACTAAAGACTTGGTCGAGATAGGCACCGAGAAAATCTACATCTTCTATTCCCCGAGGTTCCAACGGGCCCCAACCCGGCCTCCCAAAGAACCATCAAGCGCCTCCATGAGATCTACACTCAAAACCTTAGTAGAGCATCTCCTAATTTTTTCCCAACAGATCTACATACAAGATCCCCAATGATTGCCTCCTGCACTCTCCCCAGCAGGTCTATGTATGAGATCTCCAACAACGAAGTTTCTCAATCTCTACCTTCCTCAACAATATCTAGGCCCAAAACTTGGTCGATAGTGCATCGGAGGGACCGTTCTTTCTTCTCGTGATCCCCGTCCTAAACAAGTCGAATCTCAAGCGTAACATCCGTGATCTTCTTCAAGATGGATATGTTCAAATATCGCAACATCTATCATTCATACATTACTCATAAAGTCATAATTCATGCATATGTCATTCATATACATTGTCATGCATCATACTTTGCATAAGACTAACAATATTATATCAAAGTTTCTCTTGTTTTCTCCAAAACAGTGGAAATCATCGACGCAAGGTGTCCGTGATTAAGCCCCGAATCTCGACGGAAAACTATCTCGAAAGACCGCCTAGTTGTCCTCCTCCGATCGTCCGTGATTAAGCCCCAATCTCGACGGAAAACTATCTCGAACGATCGCCTCGTTGTCCTCCGACAACGGATCCAGATTAATACCCGACGACGGACACCCTATCCGAACGATCACAAGTTATCCTCCGATAACAGCGAATCAATACCGATGCACAACAGGAAGATATCCACATTTTGCCAACTACTACCTCGTAGAAATCAGCACAAGATTTATTCTAATCCTTCTTATTATCAAAGAACTACAGAGTCTCATGTGACTCCGCTTTCGATGGCATCTTAAGCCCATCTCCGACTACGTGTCAACAATTTTCCACCTTCGATCGCGCATATTTGGTTAAAAAACCAATACAAATCAATAACTTCATTCAAAGATGAGCACGAAGTCTAACATACGACTCCCTCCGGATGGCATCTTAAGCCCATCTCCATGCTCCTTTCACTTCCAGAAACGACTACAGAGCCTAGCGTACGGCTCACTCCCCAGCATCAACCTTTCCAGATGGCATCTCAAGCCCATCTTCGGCGATTCTCCTCCTATCAACAACCTTGAGTCTAGCATACGACTCATCCCCCAGCGAGGTCTCTACCTTCTCCAAATGGCATCTGTAAGCCCATTCCCGCATTCATCACCAGCGAGTGCAAATTTTCAGGTGTACTCGAGTGTTCAATCATCTTCTACCTTCAGGTCACGAAAGATAAGTGTGTCAATCTAACCTTCCAGTACAAGAAGATTGAACAGGGGCAGCTGTCATACCCCAAAATTTGCCCTCCATCTTCTCAAGATATCTCATACATCCATACTCAAAGATTCCTCAAGAGTTAGACAATCAACCCAAACTAGGGTTTGGCAATTCTCAGCTTCAGATGGACTTCCAACATCTCCAATGTCCTTCATGCCTCCTCATATGCTTCAAAGATTCTCCATGTCAAGTTTCAAGCCTCAAGTCAAGTTTCCTCATAATTGCTCGATGGTTGAAAATCAGATTGACAAAAGTCAACTGTGGTCAACATACAACAAACTTCATAATTTTTGGTCAACATCCTCATTTTGAAGTTACATTCATCATTTGATCAAGGGTTGATCATGATTCATCAAGAAAACTTAAGATTTGCTCAAAAGTCAAACTTTCTAAATTAGGGTTTCTAGGTGAAAAGTCAACCAAACTTTGACTGACCATAACTTTCTCATACTTTCTCAAAAATTTTTCCACCACCTCTTGTTTTGAAGGAAATTCAATTCTCTACAACTTCATGTCTGACAAGAATGTCCAAAAATGCTTCATTTGAGAGGTATGGCTCAAAACATTACAGGTCCTTTTCAAAGTCAACAAAAAGTCAACTTTTGGTTTTGAGGATATATTGAGCATGGAAACTCCAATTGAGATGAGACCAAAAAGGTTGGTTAGAGGATTCTTAGAGCTTTCCAAAAAGTCCAAGAACACTCAAAAATGTGGAAAATTGAGCAAGATACACCATTCACAAGTTGGGCAATTTTGAAAGAATGCACAAAGAGAGATGCTTCTAAAAATCAAAAATTTTGCAAATGGGCTTACTTTTTCTTCATCCAAACTTGTTCCTTATACAATTAGGAATATCCAAGCCCAATACCACAAATTTTTATTTTATTTTTTTATTTAATTTGGAATTTATTCATTTAAATACAAATTAAATTCAAAAATAAAGTATAAAATCAAAATTAAATGCAAAATTGATTTTTCTCTCTTCCTTGAGATCCAAGTAACTCAATAAAGCCAGCAAATTTCGAAATTTGGATTGATATGGCAAGATTGGATTGAAAATTGATCAAAATTGAAAATTTAATTTTGTACAAAAATCAAATTTGATTTGCATTGATTAGTGATGATTTCTTCCTCAAATTGACTTCAAATCCATCTACTATATATACATAACACATACCACACGAATTAAGGTAGAAATTTTGGCTGGAGAAACCCTTATTGCAACTCAAAAAACCGTGGTACACAAGCAAATTGCAACCCTAGTTCCAGCTGTTTTCAATCGATTCTAAGGTGTCCATTGCATTCCTTGATACCTCTTGAGTCGATCCAGACCCTCACATTGATCAAAACCATCAAGAATTGGAGAATCCGAATTCGGTTTGTTCAAGAAAAATTCAAAATCGTATTTTAATTCTCATGCATTTTTAACATGTTTTGTGGTTTGTTTTGTGTTTAGATGGAAGTTTGCAAGCTTTCTGCATAGTTTGATTGAATTTTCATGACCGGAATCGAAACTTGCCATAGCTAGGGTTCCATGGACCGAATTGGGATCACACGAAATAGGATAAATTGGGCAAAACGAATACCACCATCATGTTTAGAATGATGAATCTAATCGAACCATGCCTTTGAATTGAATTTATATTGCTTGTGCTGGATTTTGGAATTTGCAGGGGTCATAGCGTCGCTCTGAGGCCGACGCAAAATTCCCAGATTTCAAATGAGAACGATGAAGTTCTTGGCGCGTGATCGGTGCAACAGGAAGGCGACACTTGTTCATCCATCGTCCGTTCCGATTCAATGACACACGTGCGCTCCAGATCAGATGGCAAAGGCGTGGGGTTGTGAGCGGAAGGTCCCCAGTTCGATCCCTGGCCATGGCATTTGGTTTTACATGTTTGCAAACTTTTTCTTATTTTATTATTCTCCATTTAATATTTTGCATACAATTTAATTTCTTTTCATAATTTTTATTCATGCATTAAAAATCATCAAAATATTTTTTCCTTTTGCATTTATTTTCAGAAAATACTTATTTAATTTATAAAATTAAAAAATATTGTTTTGCATGCATATTTATTTTTATTCATAATTTAGCATTTAAATCAATTTTACTTAGTTTTAAATTATTAAAATGCATCCAAAAAATCCCAAAAATTTATTTTAGCATATTTATGTTATTTCCAGCATGTCATATTTTTCTCATCTAAAAAATTGCATTTTTACTAATATTTTCCTCTTATTCGATTTCATCGTATTTTCCGATTTTCTTATCTTTTCACGGGTTATTCCGTTTCAGACGGTTTCTTTTACTGTTTTCTTTTTCCAATAATGTAATTGCTCATGGGATGTAATAGTTTAAATTAGGTTTTTATTTTCCGCAAGTTTAAATTATGTATCTGCCCCAAAGCCATGTAATAGCGTAGGACATTTATCTTTCCGCATCTTTACATTCCGCATTTTAATTTCCGCACCCTATAACTGCTAGTAATTAGGCGTGTATGGCAAGATAAAATCGAACAATAGCTCACTCTAATTTTCAAGATAACATGAATCTGAATTCAACACACTCTTTCACACACGCACCCCTTAGGGTAATTCTCTCTCGTTGCCTTACGAATTCAAATGGTCATGTCCCTCGAACGTAGAGGTATTCTAGCATCGTCGCCTTCAAAACAAATCATCATAGTCCCTTCGATACAAAGATCATAGACCCACGATGTCGCCTACGAATACATGATCTTGACCCTCGATTGTTGCCTACGAAAAATGATGATAGTCCCTTCGAATGTGCTAGGATACTTCCTACAAGTTGCTTTCTATGACCATCCGATGTCCCTTCGAATGTCCCGTTTACATCCAACAAATAGAGTTACCTACCAACTAATGGTATGGATAGCGTTATTCTAAAGGAAAGTAAAACTACACGAAAACGACCAATTCTGAGTAGGTAATAAGATTTTTAGTTGCTTGCTCTATCAAAATACTTTTCACACCTCACACTTTTGTCAAAGTTCAAACTCTTTTCAAAACGAAACATTTCCGAACACTTTGTATACATTCCTACATGAATCATTACAAAGTCAAAGCGAAATGCCTTTTCAAAACATTTTTGTCAAACACACAGAAAGCACAATTTTTAAAGTGATCTAAGAGCAACTAAGAGCCCGTAGATAACTACGGATGGAAAGGGGTGCTGATACCTTCCCTTTTCATAACCTTCTCCCTTACTCAGAATCTAACGAAGGTCTTTTTCTGTACTTTTTTACCTTCCCTTAATTGGATAAAAGAAAAGTCGGTGGCGACTCTTGCTATCCGCACATTTGCGATACAAAAAAACCTACAAAGTCAGTTCACTGTAGGTTTTTTTGAACTTAAACAAAAAAAACTCTTGGCCGATCTCTTTCTGCACTCATAACGATCATAAGCCCTCAAGAAAATCAAAGAATCATCAACTACACATCATTTAATTTGAAAAACTTAGTTCTAGGGTTCACCGTGGTTCCCAGAAATTCAAGCATGCTAGGTTAAATATAAATGCAATTAACATCCACCTTCATATTCGTGACGAAAAACCGAGCAATTTTGATTTTTACTTCATTCAATTTTGTTAAGAAATGAAGATTTTAGCTTGAATTTTGCAATCTGAAGATCAAACATGAAGAACATGGATGCGCGCGTGTTCTTGATTTTTTTCAAATTTAAATATTCCAATACTTTGTCTACACGTGTTTTGATCCACTAAACACCAAGGCTTGTCCCTGGTAGCTTGCTTGCCTTTAAGTCTTTTCGACACGCAGTGTACCCAATGGTCATGGGTTCAATCCCTCACAAGACCATTCTTTTTTCAAACTTCCATATTTTTTCATGTTTTTTTCACAAAACTTCACAATTTTTTTAACCAATCAAAACTCCTTATTTTAAGGTGATTTTTTTGTACACTTGTCAATAAATACATCTATTTTATGATAGTGCAAAAATTTTCAGAAAAAACTTTTATCTGATTATATTTTAATCGAGCCGAAAACGACGTTCTAAACACTTTTTCAAAACACCTTTTAAAGGTGAGTTTTTCAAGTTTTCGACTTCTGATTCTTTTCAAAACTTTTGATAAATGAACCTCACATTTCAAAACATTTTCAAAAATCATTTTTCAAAACATTTCATCAAACTTACATCTTTTACCACGATCGATCCGATTTAAACGATAAAATCAAATTCGTTTTCTCTCGAATTTCTCAATCGATCATGGGCCACCCTTATGGTGTAAGTCCCAATCCTTTTATGTACCTATTTAGTTTTACTTGTACATACTCAAATCATCATGGTCAATATTCAAACATAAACAAACTTCTTTCGTTTGTTTTCATTCGTTTGTTTATACACCGATACCATTGGTATTGAAAGGAGCATTATTCCCTGTGAAACTGCTTTCAAACCAATGGGCCTCCCTCACGGTGTAAGTCCCATAACATTCTTTTATGTACATAGTATTTCTTTGTACATATCAAACTCTCTTCAAATACATACAAATTTTTATCTGTACATAACACAAATACTTTTTATACTCAAGTACAGACAAACTTCGATCGTTTGTTGTTCACTTCACTTGTGTATACACAAACCAACATTCTTTGTGTACATACATCTTTTCCTTGTACATATCAATTTTTTCATACAAAACTTTCATCCGTATATAATACATGATACCTTTTACGATAAACTCGATCGCTCGCTTCGCTTCGTCGCATATACATCGAATACCATTGGTATTGAAAGGAGCATTATTCTCGTGAAACGCTTTCAAACCAATGGGCCACCCTTATGGTGTAAGTCCCAACCCCTATGTACATTCATCTCTCTGTACATAAATACTGCTCGTACATATTCACTTCCTTGTACACGCTCGCACTTATAAATAATCAAGTTACGCTGCTTTAAACGCTCGTTTATAGATACTTGTTTATATTTCATAAACTTCTGTAAATAAACATCATGCATTGTTTATATTTCCTTCATAAACTCCTGTGAATACATATCACACACACACACTTGTTTATACAACTGTCTAATTATAACATAACAATTAGTCTAACCAATAGGTTCCTACAGCTGTAGCCTCCGCTGGGCTTTATACAAGATAATTCATCTCAAAGATGAGTTTAGCCTCCGCTTGGCTTTATACAAGATAACTCTCCACAGAGTTCAGCCTCCTCTTAGGCTTCATATAAGAAAACTCATTCATCTGGGTTTAGCCTCCACTTAGGCTTCATATAAGACAACACTCCCCTGTTGAGTCAGCCTCCTCTTGGGCTTCGTTCAAAAGAACTCCTCATTGAGTTTAGCCTTTCTGGCATCATACAATGAAAGAGATAGGAAATCTCTTAACAGCCTCCTATTGGGCTTCCAATACAAAGAATCACCCGCTAAGATAGAACCCCGAAGGATGGTTTCGGTGAAATCACTTTCAAATCCCCCAGAGTAAAATTTCCTTGAAATTGCTCTTAATTCCAAAAGGATGGTTTCGTGAAATCCTTTTAAAACAAAGCCAGCCATACCCTATAGCTTCCTCTTGAGCTTCATACAAGGACCTCGATGACCTCGATGACCCTCGGAATGCCTCCTCGCTAACAATACAAGGACCCACAGGCTTCTTAAAAGCATCCCTTTAATCCAACAAATTTCTCCTCGAGATTTAGACATCTATCATCTTTATGGAAGAAGTATCTCATCTATCATATCACATACAGTTAAAAACTTTTCAAACTCTTTTCAAACTCTTTTCAAACTATTTTCAAACAAAAACATCTCTTAATTGTAAGTGGTAACGCTTGTACACTCAAGCAAAACACCCAATTCTTACAGTTAAAAGATTCAACCATCTTTTTTAAAACATCTTTCTTAAACATGTAAGTGGTAACGCTTGTACACTCGAGCAAAACACCTAATACTTACGATGAAAGATTTTAATCAATCAAACTTTTCATTAAGATGACATTTGTCTGTCTCTTACTAACATCCCGTTGCTTTCCACTAAGCATAAGTGGGAACTACGATTGCTCTGACTTTCTCAAAATCCTTTTGAGAATACGTAGGCACAAGGTCTCATCCTTGCCGAGCAAATTTCTATCTCCCTCAGACCAAACAAACCATAGAACCCTTTAGATCCGAGCTACAAATGCTCTGATTCCCACTAAGGGATATGTATGCAGAAGATCCACAGATCTTTGCGAGCACAATAATAACAAACACTAGAATCCCACATAATCTATCTTTCTAAAAATCCCAAAGGAGAAACTTTCCCAATCATAGAAATAGAAATTAAAACACACAAACATATCAAATATATTCGTATATAGAGCTATAGATAACTATATATATTTAGGGTGCTCCATCTATTCCCTTTATATAACAATCCCCTTACTCGATCTCCCCAATGCTATGCCTAGTTTGCGCTAGTCGTTACGCATACCAATATCAATTGAGGGTATTATGCTTTCCTCTTTTCATAATCATTAAATCATATTTCTTGTGTTGAAAATAATAAAGCTTGATGCTCGCGGCATCTTTATAAACAAATCAAAAGAGTAAATCGTTTTGAGCCAGAGAATCCGAATTCACGTTCGAATCCTCTAGCGCGTCACCTTTTAACGCGAACAACTGCCGAAAGTCCCAGAAGTGGCTATTGACAACATATCTTTCCACCACCCTGAGAATGCAAGCAGGTGGAAATATGTATGCTTGAAAAGGATTGCTCTGGAAAGGGAGATGAATAAGAGTGCCCTTGAGTGCAAGGAGGTTGTTGATATGATTAAGGATGCTGGCTTAATGAAGACTGTTGTGAAGTTCTCAAACTGCTATAATGTGTTGGTGAAGGAGTTCATAGTAAATTTGTCAAGTGGTTGTGGTGATGGGAGGTCTGCAGATTATAAGACTGTGTATGTAAGGGGGAGAAAAGTAAAGTTCTCTCCAAGTGTGGTCAATGATTCTTGGGAGATCGATGATGCTCAAGAGCTTGAGGAAACCGATAACCAAATGTCAAACAATCACCTAAGGTGTGAAGCATTGGCCTCTGAAGGGAAAACTCACAGCCAGCGAACTGAGTGTCAAATTTGCAATCCTGCACAAAATAGGTGCTGCTAACTGGGTGCCAACAAATCACAAGTCAACCATATCTATTGGACTGGGCAGATTCATATTTGCAGTGGGTACTCAAGCAAAATTTGACTATGGAACCTACATCTTTGAGCAAACCCTCAAACATGCTAAAAGCTATGCAATCAAAGGACCAATAGCCTTTCCCTCCCTCCTGTGTGGAATTATAATAGATCAATATCCTGATATTCTGGTTGAAAGAGATACAATTTGCAAAAGAGCCCCTGCACTTGGATTTCATTACAAGCTCTTTCAAGGAAGATATGTCCCAGACATTGTCATGACATCTGGTGAGACATCCAATGTCAAGGCAAATTCTCAGAAGGCAACTGTCTTAGCTATGCTGAAAGCAACTTGCAAGGAGCTTGAAGCAAGGAAGCAAAGCCTTGAAGATTTGATCTCTCAACTGGAAAAGGAGCAGGACACAGAGGTTGAGGATGAAGGGTTAGCTGGTGATGCTGATAATGATGATGTTCAGATGACTGGAGCTGAAGGAATTTCTGAAGATGCCTCTTTTCATAATGTTTCTTCAGGAGAAGAGAGCACTTGAGCTGGAAGCCTGTTGCTTGTTGATTCTTGTTTCTGTTTTTATTGTTTTGCTGTTAACTTTGTTCTGCTATTTCCTTATTTTGTTTTTGGATAATTGTATTAATTTGACAGAGTTGTAATTTTAACTATGATGGTACTTTTTATATATGATGAATGTTGGGGCATTTGTACTGGTTCCTTTGGCCCTTTTGAGGCTAAAAAGGGGGAGAAGTATATGTGGGCTATTGGGGAAATTGCATGAAAAATTATGGATAGAATTTATCTTCTCTAGGATCTGGTTTTTAAACTTAGGATAGCTTAGACTAGTCTGTTTTCTTCTGCTGCATGGATACTCTGTTAACTTAGTTTATTTTAGCCAAAAAATATGCCAAAGGGGGAGTTTGTAAGTGTTTTAAGTTGGCATTAATTTTTGGTAAAACTAGACTATGGCAATGTCTTGATAAATGTCATGACATTCAGAGATTGAAGATAAATCCTACATGACAAGGATGTTTAAGTACAGCTCAGAACTGGAAGCAAGTACTGTGCTGGAATTCTGCAGAAGTTTGACTGATGTCATAACAGATGTTATGACATTCTGTGTGACATTTACTGTTCTGCAGAATCTGTTTTTCCTGAGAGTTTTCAGGAAGTTTGTTGAGCTGTTTTATTATTGTTATATGTTATTAGATTACATGCTCACGTGGCTAAATTGGTTAATCTTAGTTAAACCTAAATTGGTTGTTGAAAAGACCAAGTCTTTAGGATTAATTAAGTGAACCCTAGCTATTATTATGGAAGCCCAAAAACTGAAGTTTCAGGACTGCTTCTATAATAGGAAAAGATCCCTTACACTGCTGCTGCGCCTCTGGACTGTATTGAAGATTTAGCAGGTTGTAATTTATGTAATTCTAGTTACTCTTGCGATCCAAGCAATTGTCAATTGATAAGTGCCTTGGACTAGGATTTGATTGTAAGGGTTGTTTATCACTCAAAGCTTTGAAGCACGAGTGTTGTGTCTCTTGATTAAAGCTTTGAAGCAAGATCAAGTTTGTTTATTTAAGAGTGTCTTCACAATTCAATTAATCAATAGGTTGATATCACTGCTGTGATTGAGGGGGAGTGAGTAGGAACTCAGGTCTAAGTAGGACTTAGATTGAAGTTGCATTGGATAGGTTTTAAGTGAAGGAGATAAACTGGTTGGTTTATTCCTGAATTAATTCTACTAATAGTGAATTTCCTCCCTGGCTTGGTAGCCCCCAGATGCAGGTGTAGTTACACACTGAACTGGGTAAACAATTTATTGTGTTCTTTATTGCTGTTTGAATTTACTGTGTGAATTGTTAACAGAGTGTCAGATACTGTGTCATAACATTCTCTGTGACATCACGTATCTGTTGCCAGGAATTTCAGTTATTTAGAGTCTTATATTTTGGAATTTTCTCTAGAGAGATCGTTAAGCTGTCACGTCTTAGAATTTCTCGACTACGTTCACAGTCAACTTGCGGATATAATACTCGTGCAAATAGAAAAAAGTAATGGAAGATTTCGAACAAGAGAATATTGAGCTTCGTAGTAAAGTAACCACAATTCAAAAGGAAATGGAAAGACTCAATGCTTTGGTGAGCTCATTGGTAGCTGCGCATAATCAGCAACCACCACCTTTTTATTCAGAAATCACTACTATTCTAGTTTTTGCTATCGTAATTAGTATTCCACTTTGCACTATGCCAGAGGGTTACCCTTGGGGAATGCCTTTCAACTTCGGTGTAGGTTTTTGTCAAAATACTTCTGAACTACCGGTAACCACAACTAAGGTTCCTACTTTGCAGAATTCAGCGTTCACTCCGCAACCTAGAGTAACCTTTCCTCAAGTCACTATGTCGATTTCTCAACCAATTGTGACAAACTCAGTTCCTGTGGTTCACACTATTCCCTATTTGAACAACGCAGTTTATCATGATCTTGGTGACAATACAGATCCCCGTGTCCGTATGGAAGATCTCTAAGAAGAGTTTAACAAGATGCATTTAGAGATCAAAACAATCAGTGGAAAGGATTTGTTAGGGAAAAATGCCCACGATCTGTGTCTGGTTCGCAGTGTGAGAATACCAGCCAAGTTCAAAGTCTCCGACTTTGATAAGTACATAGGTAACTCTTTCCCACAAAGTTGTCTTGTGATGTATGCTAGGAAAATGTCTACTCACAATGATAATCATCAACTTCTCATTCACTACTTCCAACACAGTCTTAATGGTGTCACTTTAAAGTGGTACATGGGATTAGATAGTACTAATATTCGAACTTTCAACGACCTAGGTGAAGCTTTTGTTCGACAATATAATTACAACTTGGACATGGATCTAGATCGAGACCAACTCAGATCAATGTCGCAAAGGGATAAAGAAACTTTCAAAGAGTATGCCCAATGATGGAGGGAAATTACTGCCCAAATTAATCCACCATTGGAAGAGAAAGAGATGGCCAAGATATTTTTGAATACTCTTGGCTCTTTTTATTATGAGCGCATGATCGCCAATGCTCCAAATGATTTCATCGAAATGGTAAACATGGGGATGCGATTGGAAGAAGGAGTCCGAGCAGGATGTTTAACAAAAGAAGTTGGATCTTCAAGCAGAACCAAGAAATTTGGAAGTGGTTTCCCAAAGAAGAAAGAACAAAATATTGGAATGGTATCCCAAGGGAGACCAAGAAGAAACATTAATCACCGACAACAGGTAGCCGCTATCGCACTAGTTGTTAGTTCAACTTCAAACATGGGATTTACCCCACAATTTCAGCAACAGAATCAGCAGCCTCGACAATAGGCTCAACTATTTAACGACAATCAAAATCATGCTCCTAGAATTTTACAGTTTGACCCAATTCCGATGTCTTACACGAAGTTATATCCTGCTTTAATTTAGAGGAATCTTGTTCAAACTAGAGCACCACCGCCATTGCCTGATAAGTTACCTCGGTGGTACAAAGCTAGTGTGTCTTTTCCTTTTCACGACTGAGCACCTGGCCATGATATCAAACATTGTATAGCCTTGAAAGATGAAGTTCAAATATTGGTTAGAGCTAACCTTCTTTCTTTTAGGAATATGAATCCGAACATACAAGCTAATACCCTACCTAATCATGTAGGGAATGTTGTGAACATGGTATATTAATGTCCTGGCCAATATCAAGTCTTCGACATAAAATTGGTAAGAGCAGATCTAGTACAGATGCATGCCATATTCTACGTAATGGGTGGTTTTGCTCGAGACAACTATAGATCTCGTAGGATTTGTTCTAGAGATTCTCGTGGATGTTCTACCGTGAAAGCACATCTTCAGCAACTGATGGATAATGGCTACATTCGAATCCTCAAAAATAGGAATGGGAATGAGGTGAATACGATCGATGTTATCCGCATGAGCTTTTAGTCTCAGATATCAACTCGGTAACTCCTGAAGTAAACGTCATCATTCCTTATTTCAATATGCCCGAGCGCATAGAAGTGACATACAACAATCCAAGGGTTCCTGTTTCTCCTTTGATCATCTGTCTACCTGTACCTGTTCCTTATGACTCTAACAAGGAAGTTCACTATCAATACAATGCAACAATGACGAAAAATGGGAAAAAAGTACCCATACCTACTCTTTCATCCGTAGTTAACATGACCGAAGTAAGTCGAGTAACTAGGAGTGGGTGTGTGCATACCCCGTTGCCACCAAATTAGTCTATCGCTCCTGCAGCTAGGCAAAGTCCTGTCGATGTACCCATTATGAATCCTATGGGAATTCCCGTTGGTAATCCATACTTAAACATTGGTCTGTATGGTGGAACCAATATCAATCCAGACTTTGATGAAATTCTAAAGCTAATCAAGAAGAGTGAGTACAAAGTTGTGGATCAACTGATGCAAACTCCTTCCAAAATCTCAATACTCTCTTTGATCTTAAACTTCGGAGCCCATCGAGAGGCCCTGATAAGAGTTTTGGATCAAGCCTTCATAGACCACGATGTAACTACCGATCAATTTGGTGGAATCGTAGCCAACATAACGACTTGCAACAATATGAGCTTCAGTGATGAAAAACTCCCGGAAGAGGGTAGGGATCACAATTTCGCTCTGTATATCTCTATGAATTTCCAATCAGACTCTTTGTCCAGCGTGTTAATGGACACTGACTCTTCCTTAAACGTAATGCCAAAAATGACTCTTGCTCGTTTGTCTTTCAAAGGAACACCTATGAAATTCAGTGGTGTGGTAGTCAAAGCTTTTGATGGATCAAGAAAATCTGTTATTGGAGAAATCAAACTTCCGATGACAATTGGTCCACATACTTTTCAAGTCACCTTCCAGGTTATGGACGTTCAAGCCGCCTATAGTTGTTTTCTAGGTCGACCATGGATACATGAAGCTGGAGCAATAACATCTACAGTCCACCAAAAATTAAAGTTCGTAACAAATGGAAAGTTGGTAACCATAAGTGGGGAGCAAGCCTTGTTGGTAAGCCACTTATCCATTTTCTCTTTCATCACTACTGACAATGTAGAAGGAACTCAACTCCAAGGTCTCTTGCTAGAAGATGAATCTACCAAGAAAAATAGACCATATATCTCCTTTTACAAAGAAGCAGCGCAGATAGTGAAAGACGGTACTGCCACCGGTTGGGGACAAGTTGTGATTCCTGTCAACAACGAAACCAAAACGGGACTCAGATTTACTCCAGTACTTTCAAAATCCACTAAGAAGGATGAAACTCTTCGTCCAATCAAATAAGTGTTCCACATCGGACGTTTCCTTAACCCTGTTCCTCAAGAGGTCACTGTCCTTATTGATGAAAGCACTGAAGAAAATCTCTCTGGTTCTGAAGAATGGAAGACTTATCTCAATGACTTTGGGTACATATCTCAAGACGAACCGTATACACCATTCTATCCTCCTTCATAGAAATTCAAAGGCATGTTCTAGAAAGACGATAAAGAATAAATTCCACCTATTCCACCCTAGGTTTGGGAAACCTTGGGGAAGCCATGCAGAAAATTCGACTTCATGGTAAAATATACCGCCCCTAGAAGTTCAAGAATTTCAATCCAAGACATCCAACCAACTGGATGGGAAGATCCTCTTGAGTATCTCAGTCAACCAGACGAGGCATACATACCCTATCAATCTCATCATCTATTTGAGATTATGACTGAAGATCTATGCTTCAATACACCTGCCAAGGTTGTTGAACCTGAATTTGTCTATTCCTAGATAAATGAAATTTTTGGAGACGATTGGGAAGATGGTACCAAAAATGACTTGGAAAGTGTCTCTAATAACGAGTCTCTTCATCCAGAAGATTGAGAATTACATCCTAAAAGTCTAGAATACAAGTCGCCTGAAGACACATGTACCTCATATACTTCTCGACCTATTGAACAAGCAGGGGAAGATCGCCTTAGTAGTTCAAAGGACAAGGATAACAAACCAGAGCCTTCAAATCCTGCTCGACCAACGATCAATGTCATCACTAAAGATGATCCTAAGGGAAAACTACTGGAATACATAGTGTACCAAGGAGTTCATCACTATTATAAAGCTGTTGAAGCTCCAACTGTTGTTCACCGTTCAAAGTAGTCATCTCGCTTTTATTTTGAACTCTCGCCCAGCCCAAGGCAAGGAGATGTTTTATAGGGCTAGCTTTTAAATGTTTTTCTATTTGTCTCGCCCAAGACAAAAGAGTTTATGTTTAGGGCTTTGTTTCATATGTGAATCATAAATAAAGCGTTGTTTTTATTCCCACATTTTGTGTTTGTTTTTCGTTTTTTGCCTTTTTTTCTGGAAATGGTAATCCTTAAAAACCCAATAAAAACAAACATTTTCAAAAATAATTTGCATACACTTTTGCATTTGCTTTTTTCTAAAAAAACAAACATAAATCATATGTGCAGATTAAAAAATGAATAAACCCATTGAACGCAATAACCCTATGCCCTTTCCCAACTTTGAATTCTCTGTGTTCAAAGCCAAAGAAGAGGAATAAGAAGGGATCCCTAATGAGATTTTCCGACTACTTAAGCATGGGGAAAGAGTCATCCAACCTCATGAAGAGCCTTTGGAAACAATCAGCTTGGGTTCTGAGGAAAACAGAAAAGAAGTGAGCATCAGAGCTCTACTCGACGATGATGTCAAGAGCAAACTGATAGATCTTCTAAAAGAATACGTCGATGTGGTTGCTTGGTCCTACTGGGATATGCCAGGGTTGGATACCAACATCGTAGAGCATCACTTTCCATTAAAGCCGGAATGTCCTCCAGTTAAACAAAGACTCAGGATGACTCACCCAGACATGGCCAATAAGGAGGTTCAAAAGAAACTTGACGCAGATTTTCTTGTCACCTCCAAATATCCTCAATGGTTAGCAAACATAGTGCATGTTACAAAGAAAGATAGAAAGGTCAGGATGTGTGTTGACTACCAGGATTTGAACAAAGCTAGTCCAAAAGACGATTTCCCATTACCGCATATTGACATGTTGGTTGATGACATTGCTAAGTTCAATGTCTTTTCCTTCATGGCCGGTTTCTCTGGTTATAATCATATCAGGATGGCTCCCGAAGACATGGATAAGACTTCTTTTATCACGCCATGAGACACATTTTTCTACAAAGTATTGACGTTTGGATTAAAGAATGTAGGCGCAACTTACCAAAGGACAATGACTACTCTCTTTCATGACATGATGTACAAAGAGATTGAAGTCTACGTGGAAGACATGATAGCAAAGTCTGACACTAAAGAAGAACATATAGAACATCTCTTAAAGTTGTTTCAACGACTGAAGAAATATCAACCTCGCTTGAATCCTAACAAATGCACCTTTGGGGTGAGATCTGGAAAACTCCTAGGTTTCATTGTCAGCCAAAGAGGTATTGAAATTAATCCCGACAAAGTCAAAGCTATTTAAGAAATGCATGCGCCACAAACTGAAAATCAAGTAAGAGGATTTCTTAGACGGTTGAATCATATCTCCAGATTTATCTCTCAAATAACTGCTACTTGTGGACCAATATTCAAGCTTCTCCACAAAAATCAAGAAGTTGTGTGGACCGAAGATTGCCAAAAAGCGTTTGACAATATCAAAAAACACCTGTCAGAACCTCCAATGTTGATTCCTCCAATCGAAGGAAGACCTTTAATCATGTACCTTACTGTGTTAGAAGATTCTATGGGATGCGTGCTTGGACAACAAGATGAAACCGATAAGAAGGAGCATGCCATGTATTACTTGAGTAAAAAGTTCACAAATTGTGAAACTCGTTACTTCATGCTCGAGAAAACCTGTTGTGCTTTGGTATGGGCTTCAAAACGTCTTTGCCAATACATGATCAACCACACTAATTGGTTAATCTCCAAAATGGATCCAATCAAGTACGTCTTTGAAAAGCCTGCCTTAACCCGGAGAATTTATCGATGGAAGATGCTATTATCTAAATATGACATCCAATACTGCGCCCGAAAATCGGTCAAAGGAAGCATTCTCGCCGATCACTTGGCATATCAACCAATCAATGAATACCAATCTCTCAAGTTTAACTTCCCTAACGAGGATGTTATGTACTTACACCATTACATGAAGAAGGTCCTGATCCTGAATCAAGATGGAGCCTAATTTTTGATGGAGCAGTTAACATTTTTGGCAACGGAATGGGGAAAGTCATCATTACTCCCGAGGGTACTCATATCCTGTTTTCTGCCAGATTGCTATTTGATTGCACTAACAACATCGTAGAATACAAAGCTTGTATCATGGGTATCGAAGAAGCCATCGACTTAAGGATCAAGATCCTTGACATATATGGAGATTCAACCCTTGTGATCAATCAAATCAAATACAAGTACAAAACTCATCACCTTGGTTTGATTCCTACCAAGATTATGTAAGATGTTTGTTGACTTTCTTCAACAAAGTTGAATTGCATCACATTCCTCGATATCAGAATCGAATGGCAGACACCTTGTCTACTCTATCCTCCACGTTCAAAGTCACCATTGGAACGATATGCCTAAGATCAACATTAGACGTCTTGGAAGACCCACATATGTGTTTGCAACTGAAGCAGTCATCAATAATAAACCGTGGTTCCACGACATCAAACGCTTCCTTCAAACTCAAGAGTACCCACTCGGGGCATCACACAAAGATAAGAAAACTCTAAGGAGGCTTCTTTCAATTTCTTTCTGAATGGAGATGTGCTATACAAAAGAAACTTCGACATGGTCTTACTCAGATGCGCTTGTCATACCCCAAAATTTGCCCTCCATCTTCTCAAAAGATTTCATACATCTATGCTCAAGGATTCCTCAAGAGTTGATCAGACAAACTCTCTCCTAGACAATCAACCCAAACTAGGGTTTGGTATCTCTCAGGCCAAGATGGGCTTCCAACATCTCCAATGGTCCTCATGCCTCCTCAGGTTCTTTAAAGATTCTCCATGTCAAGTTTCAAGCTTCACAAGTCAGGTTTCCTCAGATAATTGCTCAGATGGTTGAAAATCAGTTGTATTAGACAAAAAGTCAATTGTGGTCAACATACAGTCAAACTTCATAATTTTTGGTTAACATCCTCATTTTGAAGTTACATTCATCATTTGATCAAGGGTTGATCATGATTCATCAAGAAAACTCAAGATTTGCTCAAAAGTCAAACTTTCTAAATTAGGGTTTCTAGGTGAAAAGTCAACTGAACTTTGACTGATCATAATTTCCTCATACTTTCTCAGAAATTTTTCCACCACCTCTTGTTTTGAAGGAAATTCAATTCTCTACAACTTCATGTCTCACAAGAATGTCCAAAAAATGCTTCATTTGAGAGGTATAGCTCAAAACATTAAAGTCATTTTCAAAGTCAACAAAAGTCAACTTTTGTTTTGAAGATATATTGAGCATGGTAACTCCAATTGAGATGAAACCAAAGACATTGTTTAGAGGACTCTTAGAGCTTTCCAAAAAGTCCAAGAACACTCAAAAATGTGGAAAATTGAGCAAGTTACACCATTCACAAGTTGGGCAATTTTGAAAGAATGCACAAAGAGAAATACTTCAAAAAATCAAATCTTTTGCAAATGGGCCTACTTTTTCTTCATCCTAACTTATTCCTCATGCAATTAGGAACATCCAAGCCCAATGCCACGAATTTTTGATTTATTTTTCTATTTAATTTGTAATTTATTCATTTAAATGCAAATTAAATTTAAAAATAAATTATAAAATCAAAATTAATTGAAAGATTGATTTTATTCTCTTCTTAAGACCCAAGCAATCCATTAAAAGCCAGAATTTCGAAATTGGACCAAAAAGGCAAGATTGGATTGAATTGAGAATTTTGAAAATTTGATTTTCATGAAAATCAAATTTGATTATCATTGAATGGTGATTGATTCTTGCCAAATATGATCCCAAATCCATCCAAAGATATATACTTGATACATACCAATCACAAGAGGACGAAAAATTGCTTTGGAAACCCTATTCTCAAACCGAAAAACTGTGCCTCTCAAGCAAAGTGCAATCATACTTCCATTGCTTTTCCATCGATTTTAAGGTGTCCAATGATTCCTTGATATCTCTTGAGTCAATCGCACCCTTACATTGCTCAAATCCATTCGTAATCGTGAAACCGTGTTTGGTTTGTTCTTGAAAATCTCAAATTCGATTTCTCATATTCATGCATTATTAACTTGTTTTGATTGTTTGTTTGTGTTTAGAATCAAGTTTGCAAGCTTTCGGGCAAGCCAATTGAATTTCCATGGCTCGAATCGTGTTTCACCATGATTAGGGTTTCGTGGATGATTTAGGTTTCTCTTAATAGAAAATCGACAACAAGACCTATGCCATTGAACTCGGAATGACCGAGGAATCAAATCATGGTCTTAGATATAATTTATATTATGTATACTGCGTTTTTGATTTTGCCAGGAACCTTAGTGACGAACAATGGCCGACGCTAGCTTTCAAATATTTGAAATGAAGAAGACGATGGTTGGCGCGAGTTCGTGGCGGAGAAGGCAACGCGTGTAATTCCACTCATTGCTTCCAAACAATGACACACTTGGCTCATTGGTCAATTGGTTTTCAAGGATTGAAGCTAGGGTCACGAGTTCGAATCCTCCCAGAGCCAATTTCTGCTTCTTTTTCCAAACTTGCATGTTTTCTATATTTTTCATATTTTTATATTTTCCATTCATTTTAATTTAATTTCCATATTTTATTTCTGCATCTAAAAATTATCAAAAAATATTTTTCTTTTTGCATTTATTTCATAAAAATCTTTATTTAATTTAATAAATTAAAAAACATATTTTTGCATGCATATTTATTTTTATTTATAATTTAGCATTTAAATCATTATAAATTCATTTTATATTACTAAATTGCATTTAAAAAATCCCAAAAAATTATTTTAGCTTATTTATCTTATTTCCAGCATGTATTAATTTTCCCATATTAAAATTTGCATTTTTCTAACATTTTTTCTCTTATTCGATTTCATCATATTTCCCGATTTTCTTATTCTTTCACAGGTTGCTCCGATTCGGACGTTTTCTTTTCATCGTTTTATTTTTCCAATAATGTAACTGTTCATGGGATGTAATAGTTTAATTTAGGGTTTTATTTTCCGATTTGAATTATGTATTCGCCCAAAGCCATGTAATAGCGTAGGATTTACCTTTCCGCACTTTACATTCCGCATTTTACTTTCTCGCACCTATAAATTGCTAGTAATTAGGCGTGTATGGCAAGATTAAAATCAACATAGCCCACTAATCTTCAAGATAACATAATCAATTCAACACACTTCTTTCACACACGCACCCCTTAGGTAATTCTCTCCGCTTTGCGAATTCAAAATGTCCCTCGAACGTAGAGGTATTCTAGCATCGTTGCCTTCCAAACAAATCATCATAGTCCCTTCGATGACAAAGATCATAAGACCCACGATGTCGCTTCCGAATACATGATCTTGACCCTCGATTGTCGCCTACGAAAAATGATGATAGTCCCTTCGAATGTGCTAGGATACTTCCTACAAGTTGCCTTCGATGACCATCCGATGTCCCTTCGAATGTCCCGCTTACATCCAACGAATGGAGCTACCTACTAACTAATGGTATGGCTAGCGCTATTCTAAAGGAACGTAGAAATAACACAAAACGACCAATTCTGAGTGGGTAAATAAGTCTTTTAGTTGCTTGCTCTATCAAATGCTTTTCACACCACACACTCTTTTTCAAAGTTCAATTTCTTTTCAAAACAAAAACATTTCCGAACACTTTGTATACACTCCTACATGAGTCATTACAAAGTCAAAGCGAAATGCCTTTTTCAAAACATCTTTGTCAAACACACAGAAAGCAATTTTAAAAGTGATCTAGAGCAACTAAGAGCCCGTAGATAACTACGGATGGAAAGGGTGCTAATACCTTCCTTTTCATAACCATTCTCCCGAACTCAATCTAACGAAGGTCTTTTTCTCATACTTTACCTTCCCTTAATTGATAAAAATAAAAGTCGGTGGCGACTCTTGCTATCCGCACATTTGGATACAAAAATCCTACAAAGTCAGTTCACCGTATCACAGCGCTGACAGACACGAAGCAGATGTTAATACATGAAGTGCATGAAGGGTCCTTTGGAACCCAGTCAAATGGGCATACAATGTCCAGGAAAATCTTAAGAGCAGGTTACTATTGGATAACAATAGAATCTGATTGTTATAAACACGTTAAAAGATGTCATAAGTGCCAGATCTACGCAGATAAGATCCATGTGCCACCGACTCTACTCAAGGTTCCTCTCTGTGGCCTTTCTCTATGTGGGGCATCAACATGATTGAAATAATTGAACCAAAAGATTCAAGCGGTCATCGTTTCATCTTAGTGTCCATTGATTACTTCACCGAATGGGTCAAAGCAGCATCTTACGCCAACGTTACAAGACATGTGGTTGTCAGGTTCATCAAGAACAACCTCATTTACCTATATGGAATTCCAAGAAAGATCATTAGAGATAACGGATCGAATTTGAACAACTGTGATACGGTGGGAGAACTGATTTGTTTGTTTTGCGTTTCATCGCAAATGTTGCGGATAGCAAGAGTCTCCACCGACTTTTCTTTTATCCAATTAAGGGAAGGCGTAAAGAACAGGAAAAAACCTTCGTTAGATTCTAAGTACGGGAGGCAGTTATGAAAAGGGAAGGTATTAACATCCTTTCCATCTATAGTTATCTACGAGCTCTTAATTGCTTAGCTCACTTTATAAATTTCTTTTTCTGTGTGTGTTTGAAAAGATGTTTTTGAAAAAGCATTTTGCTTTGACTTCGTAATGATTCTCGCTGGAATGTATACAAAGTGTTTGGAAATGTTTTATTTTGGAAAAGACTTTGTAATGATTCACGCTGGAATGTATACAAAGTGTATTTTAAAATTTTTTGAAAAGTGTGAGGTGTAAAAAGTATTTTGATAGATTTGAGAAAGCAAAAGAGACTTATTACCTACTCAGAATGGTCGTTTCCATGTTATTTTGCTTTCCTTTAGGGTAGCGCTTTCCATACCATTAGTTGGTAGGTAACTCTATCAGTTGGATGTAAAGGTACATTCGAAGGGTCATCGGGTGGTCATAGAAGGCAACATGTAGGGATACCTCAGCATATTCGTAGGGACGATCATCACTTTTCGTAGGCAACAATCGAGGGATGAGATCATGTATTCGTAGGAAACATCGAGGGTCATCGAAGGACTATGATCTTTATATCGAAGGGACTATGATGATATGTTTGTAAGCGTCTTAGCTAATATATCCCCACGTTCGAGGGACATGACCATGTATTCGAAAGGCAACAAGAGAGGATACCCTAAGGTGGGTGCATGAGTGAGTGAAAAGAGTGTGTTGTATTTAGATATTTTATCTTGTGATTAGGGTTAGCTATGTTGATTGAATTAGTCTTGCCATACATGCCTAGTTACTAGCAGTTAAATATGTACAGAAAATAAATTGCGGAAAGTAAAGTGCGAAAAAGTAAACCCTAGACTATTACATGGCTTTGGGGCAGATACATAATATAAGAGTGCAGAAAGTAAATCCTAATTAAACTATTACATCCCGTGAGCAGTTACATAATAGTAGAAAAGAATGCGAGAAATTAAAGTCCTAACTATTACAACCTGTGAACAGTTACAATATTAAAAATAATTTCGCGAGAAGGATCGAATTGTAAATAATGGAAAATAATGTTAGTAAAAAGAAAGTTTTTGAGTTAGGAAAAAGTTTTAGGGTTAGTAAACCTAATTAAATGAGAAAAATATTTTTTTGGGAATTTTCTGGATTAATTTGATATGGAAAAAGTGATTTAAAAGTTAATTTCCGATTAATTAACAATTAAATAAAACATGAGTGAAAAATAATATTTTTTGATGAAAAAAATTAACTTAGAGTTTTTCTAACCTAATTATGAAAAGAAATATTTTTTGGTGTTAAAAAAATGTTTGAAAGAAAATTAAATAGAATAAGAAAATATGAAGAAAAATAAGAAAATAAGTTAGTTTTGCAAAGGGATAAAAAATAATGTAGGAGCCAGGGATCGAATCCCGGTCCTCTCCCTCAAACACACGAACCTTTGCCATCTGAGCTTGGTGGGTTAGTTGTTAGTAAAACAAACGAAATAAAATAAATATGAAAACCAAAGTTTAAAATATTTAAATTTCAAAAACGCGCGCGCGGCTAGTGGACGGAGGACTATTCACCATTGTTTTGACCAGGGTTTTTACCTACGGTTTGTGTCCGTAGCAAAACCCTATAGTGACGACTTCGTTCGTCACTATATCACCTGCAAAATCAAATCGTTCACAATACACAAAATAAATCAGCTTTGAGGGTATCAATCGTCTGGAAATCGTCTTCTGAGCACGATGATGGCCATCGTTTTCCTGATTTTTCCTGAATTATAAAGCCCTAATTCAGATATTTAAACCCTAGCCATGGCAAGTTCTCGTACTTGTGCTGAAACTTAAATCAAGCTATACAGAAAGCTTTAAAACTTCATTAGGAACATAAATATGCAATCAAAACATGTTAAATATGAGTGTATGTATGAAATCGATTTTGAGAAAGTTTGTTCAAACCGTGATCACTAATGTTGTGATTCTGGAGGTGTTGGTGACCTGTGATGGCCTGGATCGATTCAGGAAGTGATGAGGAACTGATTGGAATTGATCGAATCGACCTGAAACCTTGACTGTTAGGTTGCTTGAATGTCACTTTTTTTGAGGTTTAGGTTAGTGTTCTTGGCTGAAAAAATTCCTCCTTTAGGGTTTAGAAACCTCCTGAATATATAGAGGATGGATTTAGGTTAAGAATTAATGAGAAAATATATCCCATTCAATGAGAAAATATTTGATTTGTCACTCTCTTTAATTTGCATCAAATGCTTCCAATCTTGTACCAATCTCATGCCAATCATATATTTTCGAAATTTTGGCTATTTAATGAGTATCTTGGACCTCAAGAATGTCAAATATTCAGCCTTGCATTAATTGATCTAATTTTGCTATTTTATTTTAATTAAATTGACTTTAAATGAATAAAAAATCAAAATAAATAGAATAAAAAGCTCAAGGGCGTGGCATTGGGCTTTGAGGTTCTAATTGAGATTAGAAACAAGTTTGAATCAACAAAAGTTAGGCCCATTTAGAATTTTTTTTTGATTTTCTCAAGTATTTCTCTTCATGCACCTCCTCAAAAATGCTCAACTTGTACAATTTGTATCTTGCTAAATTTTCAATATTTTTGGGTGTTCTTGGACTTTTTAGAAAGATTACGATGTCCTCTAAACACTCCTTTTTGTTTCATCTTCATTGAAGTTTCCATGTTCATGAACACTTCTTTGCAAAAAGATGACTTTTAAAAGGACCTATAATGTTTTGATCCATAACTTCCAAATGAAGCATTTTTTACCAAAGCTTGTCAGACATGAAGTTGTAGAGAATTGAATTCCCTTCAAAATTATCTTTGGTGGAAAAATTTCTAATAAAGTATGTGAATGTTATGCCTGATCAAAGTTCGGTTGACTTTTTGTCTAAAAAACCCTAATTTAGAAACTTTGACTTTTGATCAAATCTTGACTTTTCTTGAGAAATCATGATCAACCCTTGATCAAATGATCAATATTACTTCAAAATATTGGTGTTGACCAAAAATTATGAAGTTTGACTTTATGTTGACCATATTTGACTTTCTGTCCAATACAACTGATTTTCAACCATATGAGCAATTGGATGAGCAAATTTGACTTGTAAGGCTTGAAACTTGACATGGTGATCCTTTGAAGCATATGATGAGGTATGATGACCACTTAGAGCACTGGAAATCCATTTTGGCTTGAGAGGAGCAAAACCCTAGTTTGGATTGATTGCTTAGGAGAGAGTTTGTCTGGCCAACCTGTTCGCGTTAAAAGGTGACGTGCTAGAGGATGCGAACGTGAATTCGAATTCTCTGGCTCGAAACGATTTACTCTTTTGATTTGTTTATAAAGATGCCGCGAGCATCAAGCTTTATTATTTTCAACACAAGAAAGATGATTTAATGATTATGAAAAAGGGGAAAGCTGAAATACCCTCAATTGATATTGGTATGCGTAACGACTAGCGCAAACTAGACGCAACGCATTGGGGAGATTCTGAGTAAGGGGGATTGTTATATAAAGGGAATAGATGGAGCACCCTAAATATATATAGTTATCTATAGCTTTATATATGAATATATTTGATATGTTTGTGTGTTTTAATTGCTATTTCTATGATTGAGAAAGTTTCTCCTTTGGATTTTAAGAATGATAGATTTATGTGGGATTCTAGGTTTGTTATTATTGTGCTCGCAAAGATCTGTGGATCTTCTGCATACATATCCCCTAATGGGAATCAGAGCATTTGTAGCTCGGATCTAAAGGGTTCTATGGTTTGTTTGGTCTGAGGGAGAAAGAAATTTGCTCGGCAAGGATGAGACCAGGCTCACGTATTCTCAAAAGGATGTTGAGAAAGTCGAGCAATCGTAGTTCCCACTTATGCCGTGGAAAGCAACGGATGTTAGTAAGAGATGCATAAATGTCATCTTAATGAAAAATGTATCTAATCTATTTCATCACATACATTTTGAAAAGTTTGATTGATAAAATCTTTCATCGTAAGTTATAGGTGTTTTGCTTGAGTGTACAAGCGTTACCACTTACATGTTTAAGAAAAATGTTTGAAAAAGATGATTGAATCTTTCAACTGTAAGTATTGGGTGTTTTGCTTGAGTGTACAAGCGTTACCACTTACAATTAAGAGATGTTTTTGTTTGAAAAGAGTTTGAAAAGTTTTTGATTGTATGTGATATGATAGATGAGATACTTCTTCCATAGAGATGATAGATGTCTAAATCTCGAGGAGAAATTGATTGGATTAAGGGATGCTTTTAAGAAGCCCATGGGTCCTTGTATTGTTAGCCCAAGAGGAGGCATTCCGAGGGTCATCGAGGGTCATCGAGGGTCCTTGTATGAAGCCCAAGAGGAAGCTATAGGGTATGGCTGGCTTTGTGTTAAAAGGGATTTCACCGAGAAACCATCCTTTTGGAATTAAGAGCAATTTCACCGAGAAATTTTACTCTCTGGGGATTTGAAAGTGATTTCACCGGGAAACCATCATTTCAAGGTTCTATCTTAGCGCGGGTGATTCTTTGTATTGGAATCCCAATAGGAGGCTGTTAAGAGATTTCCTGTCTCTTTCATTGTATGATGCCCAAGAGAGGGCTAAACTCAATGAGGAGTTCTTTTGAACGTAGCTCAAGAGGAGGCTGACTCAACAGGGGAGTGTTGTCTTATATGAAACCTAAGCGGAGGCTAAACTCAGATGAATGAGTTTTCTTATATGAATCCTAAGAGGAGGCTAAACTCTGTGAGGAGAGTTATCTTGTATGAAGCCCAAGCGGAGGCTAAATTCATGCTGGAGATGAATTATCTTGTATGAAGCCCAAGCGGAGGCTACAACTGTGGGGAACCTATTGGTTAGTCTAATTGTTATGTTATAATTGGACAGTTGTATAAACAAGTGTGTGTGTGTGTGATATGTATTCACAGGAGTTTATGAAGGAAATATAAACAATGGAATGATGTTTATTTACAAGAGTTTATGAAATATAAACAAGTGTCTGTGAAACGAACGTTTAAAACGAGCGTAACTTGATTATTTACAAGTTTGAAACTGTGTACAAGGAAATGAATATGTACACGAACGAGTGTTTATGTACAGAGAAAGATGGATGTACATAGGTGGGGTTGGGACTTACACCATAAGGGAGGCCCATTGGTTTGAAAGCAGTTTCACAGGGAATAATGCTCCTTTCAATACCAATGGTATTTAGCGATATACGACGAAATGAAACGAACGATCAAGTTTGTCTCAGAAAAGTATCTGTATTATGTACAGATAAAAGTTTTATATGAAAAGAAATTGATATGTACAAGGAAAAGATATATGTACACAAAGAATGTTGGTTTGTGTATACACAAGTGAAATGAAAAACAAACGATCGAAGTTTGTCTGTACTTGAGTATAAAAAGTATCTGTGTATGTACAGATAAAAATTTGTATGTATTTGAAGAGAGTTTGATATGTACAAAGAAATATCATGTACATAAAAGAATGTTATGGGACTTACACCGTGAGGGAGGCCCATTGGTTTGAAAGCAGTTTCACAGGGAATAATGCTCCTCTCAATACCAATGGTATCGGTGTATAAACAAACGAAAGAAATTTGTTTATGTTTGAATATTGAAAATGATGATTTGAGTATGTACAAGTAAAACTAAACATGTACAAAAAAGGGTTGGGACTTACACCATAAGGGTGGCCCAAGATCGATTGAGAAATTCGAGAGAAAACGAATTTGATTTTATCGTTTAAATCGGATCGATCGTGGTAAAAGATGTAAGTTTTGATGAAATGTTTTGAAAAATGATTTGAAAATGTTTTGAAATGTGAAGTTCATTTATGAAAAGTTTTGAAAAAAATCGGAAGTCGAAAACTTGAAAATTTCACCTTAAAAGGAGGTTTGAAAAAGTGTTCATAACGTCATTTTCGGCTCAATTAAAATATGACCAGATAAAAGTTTTTTCTGAAAATTTTTGCACTATCATAAAATAGATGTATTTATTGACAAGTGTTCAAAAAATCACCTTAAAATAAGGAGTTTTAATTGGTCAAAAAAATTGTGAAAGTTTTGTAAAAAAACATGAAAAATTGGAAAAGTTATAAAAAGAAATGGTCCTGATGGGAGTTGAACCCATGACCAAAGGGTAGAACACGTGGCAGAGAGACTTAAGGGCAAGAAAGCTACCACTGAGCCATACGCGTTTTGGTGTTACTGGACTAGAACACGTGTTAGAAAAAGATTGGAAAATTCAAATATTCAAACTCAAGAACACGCGCGCAGTGTTCTTCATCTCTTTTGATCTTCAGATTCTATGATCCAAGCTATCATCTTCGTTTCTCAATGAAATTCAATGATGTAAAAATGAAACTTGCTCGGTTTTTCATCACGAACACGATGGTACTTGTTAATTGTATTTATTTTAAGTCTAACTCAATTGAATTTCTGGAAAATGCTAAGAACCCTAAAACTGAATTTTCAAATTAAATGATGTATGATTGATGATTCTTTGATTTTATTGAGGGCTATTGATCGTTATGGGTGCAGAAAAAGATTGGCCAAGAGCTTTTTCATTTAAGTTCAAAGAATACGGATATCCAAGTTTGTATTTATACCTGTTCGAGTGAGAATCGAAGAAGGTCTTAGAGCGTTTCCAGAACTTGTTTCTTGATCATTTGAGCATCATCGGCTTGTATGGAAGCTGTGTGAATGGTATGCTTGCTTCGAGCTTGCCTCAATCCTTCCACTCAAGTCAACCTGCAGTCAGCTCAACAGAAAACTCGAAATTGGGGTTAATGGAGTTACAGTTGCTTGCTATTGGTTTGGATCATGTCTATGAGGTATATAGAAGGTGTTAGGATGATTAGATCACAACTTGCTCAAGCCTAGCTATAAATTCGATTCATAAGGCAGCTTGGAAAGTTTGAAAGCATGAAATGTGAAAACTGGTTTTTACTTGTTCTTCTTATGATCTTAAGTTCTAAACAAGTTTTATATTGATCATGAAGCATGTTTGACACCAAAATTTAACATGTTTTCAACTGATTTTCAAAAATGCAATGTTTGGCAATTTTGCACTATATTGCTTGATTTTCAAGAAAGAAGAGTGAAAGCATGGATTTGCATTGCTTTGGTGTTGTTTTGGACTTGAAATGTGATCCATTTATAGGCCAAAAGATTCTGAAATGTTAGGCAAGAGGTACAAGCTTTTGGTGATTCAAAGATAACTTGAGGGCAAGAATGACTTTTCAAAGGAAAAGGAAGTTTTTTTTAACCATGTGCTTATTTTTACAACTTGATCCATATCTCTCAATTATTACCTCTAGCTGATATTTATCAGCTCAATGATCCATTTGGCATGGTTGGATTGCTTCTAGATGAAGAAAACACAAAAATGACCTATAATTGAAGTTTTGGATTTTGGAAAATCAAGTTCATGGAGCCTTATGTTTCAATTTCAAAAGCATAGCTAGACTCCATGGATTTGAGAGTTCTTGGACATTTTGGAAAGCTTGTTTCACAAGCTACAACTTTCATGTTTTGAGTTTTTTTCAATTCAAAATGGAACTAGGTGAAAAAATGGCATGAAGTTTGGAAAAAATAAGAAACTTCAACACTTAGAAATTTTTCTAAGTATGGAAACTTTTGATTTTTTGTTGACTTTTTCAAATTCTTTGATTTTTTATTATCATGATGGATCATTAGAAGTATTTTGATGATTGAAAAAGTTTTGTTTTGAAAATTTTGACCAAAAGTCAAAGTTTGACTTTTCAATGCAGATGAAATTTCATCAGATGTTTCTGAAATTGACTGATGAAGTCTGTGAACTTCTGTAATGTTTTGAATCCAGAAATTAGGTCAAGATGTTGTATCTAAGATATGATAACCAATCTCTATCCAAAAAAGTCATTTCTTGTTCAAAAAATCAGAGAAAACTCATGCCCGATCAAAACCCTAATTGGTCGATCCTTGATTGATCTGTGAGAGAAAATGGATATCCAAGATTGAAGGTCGATATTTTGATCAAGATAGATCAAATGAGGTGAGAAAAACTTAAACCCTAATTGGTTGCCTTTTGAATCAGATGAAAATCTGATGAAACCCTAATTTTGACCTGTGAAATTCACACCCGATTAATGTTGTCTGAGCTGTTAGTTATGCAAATGATGCAAATGTAAAGTGGTATATTAGGTCAAAATTTGGGGTATGACAGATGCCCCTATTTAAGTTTCTTTAACCAGAGAGATGAAGATGAATATCTTCGTTTTGATAGGTGTAAAGAGACTTAAATATCAGAATACGCAAATTTTGGACCTAAGATACCAAAAGATGCGGATGATGCAAAATGATTGAAAAAGTTCCACCCAGATAAATATCAAAGAAATGACATGGTGGGGGAAATTTGTGAATACGTCCCTGCTGAGGAAAGAAAGATTCACAAAATATGTGAATATCTGTTTTCACTTTGGGAAACAAAGAGATTACCTTCTGTCAGCCTTGTGACAATGTTTAGGGTAAGTGGAAATGATATTACCAATTATCAGCTTTGTGATAGTTCATGGTAATGAATTCTGAAGATGTTACCAATTATCAGCGAAGTGATAACTATAACAAGGTAAATCTTGAGAAAAAAATTTGTTGTGTATTCAGCTTTGTGAACAACAGACAAATGAAAGAAACAGATTTCAAATGGGCTTTAAAGATATTACCAATTATCAGCTTTGTGATAACTATAACAAGGCAAATCTTTAGAAAATTGCGATATTCACTTTGTGAATAATGTATGATGAAAGAAATAGAACTCAAATGAGTTTTGCCTTTTTGGATATAATCTTGCCGAGGATCTTTCTTTTTGAGAAGATGCGGGCATTTTGATTGGAAAACACAGGTTTTCTTTTAGACAGAAAGACAACTGCTGGGAAATTTCTTGTATAGTCATGATTTTGACTTTGTTGAGAAGACAAACTTTTATGATAATTTTATGAATGAAAAGAAAGATAAGCGGCTCAGATGATGAGGCTATTGCTTATTGCTTTGTTGATTATAGACAGGGTTCTATCCAGGAATGAACTGGAAAGAAAAAATCAATCAAGACATTATTCCCAATGAGGAATGATCTCAGCTGGGGAATGTGATGGAGAGAAGAAAATGCATTTCTCTGTTTAGGAACACTCCGTTGGGGGAAAAAGATGTATTTTCTCTCTGTTTGGAGATATTCTACTGGGGACAGACTTGTACTTACATGAGTAAGCGTGACTTACACCAGTGATATGAAAGCAAACATTTCAAGAAATGCAAAAAATGCACGAATGATGCTATTATGTATGAATGTCGTGAATGTTATATGCATGCTAACAATACTTGACAAAGACACTAAAGAGATATCTGGGAAAAGGATCGCGTCACAGTTCGAACAAATACTCGGTGGAAGTTGCAACAATGGTGCAGACGTTCACTGATGAAGAATTTTTGAGTTGCATGCTTTAAAACTTTCAGAGAAAGGCATTTCATTGGCAACTTGGCTGGGGATTCTTTTTCGGGATAAGAATACCGTCCTTTGATGATTTCTGCTGAGGATAAGACTTATGTAGCAGTTGTTCTTTATCCTTCGGAGATTGAAACACTTACGGAGAAAACTGTTGAAGTTCTTTCTATGTCCATAGTTCAAAGGAAATTTTTTTTGCTTTTTGTTTCAAAATTTTGAAGTAAAAATTCATTTAAAACGTTTTAGTTTCAAAAAGTGATTTTCACAATAAAAAGCGTTATTTTGCAAAACAGAATAAAGTAGGAATTGCAAACAAAAAGCACAAGGCTCAAATTCATTGATATAATGGTAATCAGTCAAATGCGTGATTCCATGAGCTATTTACAAAAGTTGGAAATGATAATTTATTGGGAAAAGGCTACATTGAAAGCAAATAACCGCTATTATCCCTAACAACTTTGAATTCCAACTGTGTTTGTTGCTTCAGAAAAGTTGATTGAAGATCCGTTGATGGAAGATTCTTCAGAGTGACGAAGTATGGACTGACTGCAGTTACTTTGTCATTTTTTGTGTATCCTTGTTTTTGCTTAGATCGCCCTTTCAGGTTTTCAATCTATCAGGATATTTTCTGTTTATTGTCTCTAATTTTTGCTCGATCGCTTTTCGTGTTTTCAATCCACCGAGACGCTTTTTGCCTAAGCCGCCTTTTCGGGTTTTCGACTTACCGAGCTGTTTTTTTTTTTTTAGACAAAGTATTTTTGATCGCATCAAGATTCAGGATGCGGGAGTTCATCACCGTCCATGGTTGTGAGAGTCATAGCACCGCCGAAAAGCTTCTTTTGACGATGTATGGGCCTTCGTAATTAGGAGTCCATTTGCCCTTAGAATCGGTTGAAAAGATGTAATCTTTTAAGCACGAGGTCGCCTTTCGAATTCACGAGGTCGACCTTCTTGTCGAAAGCTTTCTTCATTCTTCTTTGATAGAGTTGTCCATGACACGAGCGGTCAGCGCTTTTCTTCAATTAAGTTCGGTTGGTCGTATTCGCTTTGACACCATTCGCCTCGGATAGCTTAGTTTCCATGAGAACTCTCATTGATGGGATCTCAACTTCTACGGGAGCACTGCCCATGCCGTATACTAGAGAAAAGGAGTTGCCCTGTTGAAGTGCGTGATCAAGTACGATACCCATGCGAGCAAATGGCGATTTCGTGCCTTTGTAAGTGATGACCATCTTCGGACGATCTTTTGATGTTCTTGTTGTCGCTTCAACGGCGCCTTCATCTTTGGCGGTAAGGAGATGAGTTATGATCCTCGATCTTGAATTCCTCACAGTTCTTTCATCATTTTGTTGTTCAAGTTTGATCCATTGTCGGTAATGATCTTGCTTGGAATTCCGTATCGGAAAATGAGGTTGTTCTTGATGAACCTCACAACCACTTGTCTTGTGACGTTGGCGTAAGATGCTGCTTCGACCCATTTGGTGAAGTAATCAATAGCCACCAGAATGAAGCGATGTCCGTTGGACGCTTTCGGTTCAATCATTCCAATAATGTCGATGCCCCACATGGAGAAAGGAGAGAGAGAACGTTGAGTAGAGTCGGTAGCACATGGATCTTATCTGCGTAAATCTGGCACTTGTGACATCTTTTGACGTGTTTACAGCAATCAGATTCCATCGTTATCCAATAGTATCCTGCTCTTAAAATCTTTATGGACATTACATGCCCATTTGAATGGGTTCCAAAGGACCCTTCATGCACTTCATGGATGATCGTGTCTGCTTCTTGCCTATCGACGCATCTGAGCAGAACCATGTCGAAGTTTCTTTTGTATAACACATTTTCATTGAGGAAGAAGTTTCTAGAAAGCCTCCTTAGAGTTTTCTTATCCTTGTACGATGCCCCGAGTGGGTACTCTCGTGTTTGAAGGAAACGTTTGATGTCGTGGAACCACGGTTTATCGTCGAAGACTGCTTCTGTTGCAAATACGTATGCAGATCTTTCAAGGCGTCTGATACGAATTCTGGGCATATCATTCCAATCATTGACTTTGAACATGGAAGATAGAGTAGCCAAGGCGTCTGCCATCTGGTTCTGATCTCGAGGGATATGATGTAGTTCTACTTTGTTGAAGAAAGTCAACAATCGCCTCACATAATCTCTGTAAGGAATTAGACCAAGATGATGAGTTTCATACTTGTCTTTGATTTGATTAATCACTAGGGCTGAATCTCCATATATGTCAAGGATCTTGATCCTTAAGTCGATGGCTTCTTCGATACCCATGATGCATGCTTCATATTCTGCTATGTTGTTGGTGCAATCAAATAGCAATCAGGTGGAAAACGGGATATGAGAACCCTCGGGAGTGATGATGACTGCCCCAATTCCATTGCCAAAAACATTAACTGCTCCATCAAAGACTAAACCCCATCTGGATTCTGGATCTGGACCTTCTCCGGGTAGCGGTTCGTCGCAATCTTTCATTTTCAAGTACATAACATCCTCGTCTGGGAAGTCAAATTTGAGAGATTGATATTCGTTGAGCGGCTGATGAGCCAAGTGATCGAGAATGCTTCCTTTGACCGCTGAGCGCATGAATGTCGATTCGGATAATAGCATTTGCCATCGAGCGATTCTCCGCTAAGCGGCTTTTCAAAGACGCTTGATTGGATCCATTTTGGAGATTAACCAAGTCGTGTGATTGATCATGTATCTTGGAGACGCTTGAAGCCCACACCAAAGCGCAACATGTTTTCTCGAGCATGGAGTAACGAGTTTCACGTCTATGAACTTTTACTCAAATAATAAATGGCATGCTCCTTCTTACCGGTGTCATCTTGCTGTCCAAGTACGCAGCCCATGGACTCTTCTAGTACGGTAAGGTACATGATTAGCGGTCTTCCTTCAACTTGAGGGATCAGTATTGGTGGTTCTGACAGGTATTCCTTGATACTGTCGAATGCTTTTTGGCAATCGGCTGTCCACACAACCTTTTGATCTTTGCGAAGAAGCTTGAATATCGGCCCACATGTAGCAGTCATCTGAGAGATAAATCTGGAGATGTAATTCAATCGTCCAAGAAATCCTCTTACTTGCTTTTCCGTACGTGGCGTAGGCATCTCTTGAATAGCTTTGACTTTGTCAGGGTCCACTTCAATTCCCTTTTGACTGACGATGAAACCTAGGAGTTTTCCAGATCTTACCCCAAAGGTACATTTGTTAGGATTCAGACGGAGCTGAAATTTCCTTAGTCATTGAAAAAACTTTAAGAGATAGTCTATATGTTCATCTTCAGTGTCAGATTTTGCTATCATGTCATATACGTAGACTTCGATCTCTTTGTGCATCATATCGTGAAAGAGAGTAGTCATTGCCCTTTGGTAAGTTGCGCCTGCATTCTTTAATCCAAATGGCATTACTTTGTAGCAAAAGGTGCCCCACGGCGTGACGAAGGATGTCTTCTCCATGTCTTCGGGAGCCATTCTGATCTGATTATAACCAGAGAAACCGTCCATGAAGGAAAAGACGCTGAATTTTGCAGTGCTATCCACTAGCATGTCGATATGCGGTAGTGGGAAATCGTCTTTCGGACTTGCTTTGTTCAGATCCCGGTAGTCAACACACATTATGACCTTTCCATCTTTCTTGGAGACAGGTACTATGTTGGCTAGCCATTGAGGATATTCAGAAGTGACGAGGAAACCGCCAAGTTTTTGAACTTCCTTTTGATTTTACCATTTCGTGGTGAACTCTCCTCTTTTGCTTAATCGCGTACACTCTGGTTTTAAGCGGTGATGCTCCACGATCTGGTATCTAACCTCGCATGTCCTAGTAGGACCAAGCGAACACATCAACATATTCTTTGAGAAGATTTATCGTTTGCTTTTGACATCGTTGTTGAGTGAAGCTCGATATTTACTTTTTCTATCTTCCTCGAACCCAAATTGATTGCTTCTAGAGGTTCTTTGTGAGGTGAATGATCCTTTCCTCGTTTAGCAATCGGAAATTTTATCGGGATCTCCTCTTCAACTTCTTCCTCGACTTCAGGAATTTCAAAGTTGAGAGAGCATAGAGTTATTGCTTTCAATGGATTTGTCCATCTGTTAATCTGCATATTTGATTTATGTTCGATTAATTAACTCTTTGTTATGATTTCTTTTTTGAAGAAAGTTAAGGTGAAAGTGTATGCAGATTAATAATTTTTTTTTGAAGATTTTTTTTTATGTGTTTTTTAGGATTATCATTTCCAAGAAAGGGTAAAATGAAAATAAACACACAGTGTAGAAACAAAACAACGCGTTTTATTTATAATTTACACTATGAAACAGAGCCCTAAAACACAAACTCATTCGCCTTGGGCGAGACGAAGAGAAATTATTTAAAAGCTAAAACCCTATAAAACATCTTTACACTTTGGGCGAAGTGAGAGTTCAAAACAAAAGCAAAGATAAACTACTTAGAGCTATGAACATTAGTCCGAACTTCAACGGGTTTCCAGTAGTGACGAACTCCTTGGAAGTCGAGGTACTCGGGTAATTTTCCGCTTGGTTTAACCCTTGAGTAGACTTTGGTTGCTGTTTGAGCAGGCTTTGAAGACTCTGGACGATGTCCCTTGCCTTTTGTGATGCTGAAGCAATCTTCTTGATTAACAGATCAGGAAGTATGAGATATAGTATGTGTACTTCCTGTTGATCTTTGTGTTGAATACTGGGGATGTACCATCCAGTCTTCCGAGTGAAGAGACTCGTTGTCAGCTACACTTTCTAGGTCGTATCCCGAGTCGCACTCTTGATCTTCAGTGATCATGTTGATGTAGTGGTAACCAGGATCTGGTTCAGTGAATTCCACAAGTGTGTTGAAGCAGAGATCTTCATTGGGGATCTCGATTGGTTGATTAGACTGAGAAGATGAGTATACCTCTTCTGTTTGACTAGGATAATCAAAAGAATCACCCCATCATGTGGGTTGGATATCTTCGATTCTGATTTTCGAGCTTTCTGGCGCAGTGTATTTCACCATGTAGTCGAATTTGCCACTTGGTTCTCCCAAGGTATCCCAAACTTCAACAGGGACAGATGGATTTTCATGCCTTTGCAGGGACATGTCTTTGAATTGATTAGTTGGCGCATATGACTCCTCTTGAGACACATACTCAGAGCTGTTTAGATAAGTGCTCCATTCTTCAAATTCAGATGGATCTTCTTCATCTTCTTCGATGGTTACAACGCTAACCTCTTGGAGAACAGGATTTAGAAAGCCCCCACTGCTGAAAACTTCTTTGATTGGACGAAGTGTTTCATCCTTTTGCTTGTCTTTGGAGAGTACGGGTGTCAACCCGAGTCCGGCTTTTGTTTCGTTCTTGACAGGTTTGATAAGTTGTCCTCATCCTTCAGCATTGCCATCTTTCACAATCTGTGTCGCTTCTTTATACGAAGAGATAGATGATATGTTTTTGTTGGTAGATTCATCTTCTAACGGATTTTCTGGGAGATGCGTTCCTTCAATGTCATTAGCTGTGATGAAAGAGAAACTGGATAGATGACTTACAAGTAAAGCTTGTTCACCACTGATGGTCACCAACTTTCCATTTACTGTGAATTTTAATTTCTGATGGAGAGTAGAAGTTACTGCTCCTGCATCGTGGATCCAAGGTCTTCCTAGTAGGCAACTGTAAGCAGCTGGTACATCCATGACTTGGAAAGTAATTTGAAAAGTGTGCGGGCCAATTGTCATCGGGAGATCAACTTCCCCAATAACTGACTTCCTTGATCCATCGAAAGCTCTTACTATTATGTCGTTGAACTTCATTGGCGTCCCTTTGTAAGCCAAACGAGCGAGTGTCGTCTTCGGCATTACGTTCAAAGATGAACCTGTATCTACCAATACATTGGACAGGGAATCTGATTGGCAGATCATTGAGATGTGGAGGGCCAAGTTGTGATCTTTCCCTTCTTCCGGAAGTTCCTCATCACTGAAGCTTAGATTATTGCAAGCTGTTATGTTGGAGACGATCCCTCCAAACTGGTCTGTAGTCACATCGTGATCCACATACGCCTGGTCTAGTACTCTCATCAAAGCTTCTCGGTGAGCTTCAGAGTTGAGGAGTAGAGACAATATTGAAATTTTGGAAGGAGTCTACATCAGCTGATCCATGACTCGGTATTCGCTCTTTTTGATTAACTTCAGTATCTCATCAAAATCTGTGTTGATGTTGGCTCTATCAGGAGAACCAACATTTGTGCTCGGGTTAACAACTGGAATCGTTGTAGGATTCTCGGAAGATATGTTAACTGAATTTTGTCGGACAACAGGAACTGTAGGCGGTCTAGGTGGCAATGGAGTGTGCACTCGTCCACTTCGTGTTACTCGTCCGATTTCTGTTATATTGACATTAGCTGGAAGAGTAGGCATGGGTTTCTCCTTCCCATCCTCTATCAGGGTTGCATTGTATTGGTAAGGAATTGCTTTGGTAGAACTGTATGGAACAGGACCAGGTAGGCAAATTACCAAAGGAGACTCTGGGGTGCTGGAACTGTTGCATTCAATCTCCACATGCTTGGGTATGTTGAAACAAGGGATGATGACATTTACTTCGGGGTTTTCCGAGTTGATATCTGAGACTAAAAGCTCATGCGGAAAATGCCCTACTGTATTTACGTCATGGTCATCTCTGTTTCTGTAGATCTGTAGGTCACCGATGTCTAACAAATGCTGGATATCTGCTCTTATGGTGGAACATCCTTGAATATTCTGGGAGCAGATGCGGCAAGCTGCGTAATCATGCTTAGTGAAGGTGCTCATGGTACTGTATGCTTCATGAAGATGCACCAAGTTTCCTTTGATCAGGTTTACGTTTGTGACGAGATACCTGTCTGTATTTCTCAGTATCAAACTTACTGAGTGTCCACTGTGACTGGGAAGCGGATTGGCTTGCATATTCGGACTTGTATTTCTGAAGGAAAGAAGATTAGATCTCACTAATCTTTGTACTTCTGCCTTTAATGCTATACAATGCTCAAGGTCATGGCCTGGTGCCCCCTTGGTGAAAAGGGCAAGATACGTCTGTTTTGTACCACCATGGTAATTTTTCGGGAACCGAAGGTGGTGACCTTGTCTGTATCAGATTCTTTTCTATTAGCGCAGGGTAAAGTTTTATGTACGTCATTGGGATCGGGTCAAATTGCGTAACCCGAGGCGTACGATTTTGATTGCTGAACTACTGAGCCTGTTGACGAGGCTGTTGAGTTTGTTGATTTTGTTGAATTTGTTGGAATTGCGGAGCAATTCCTGTGTTTGGATTTGTGTTGACGGCGGGTGCTATGGCAGCTACCTGTCGTTGTTGAATGACATTCTTACGTGGTTTCCCTCGGGATACCATTCCTATGTCATGCTCTTTCTTCCTTGGAAAACTGGTTCCAACCTTCTTTGTTCCACTAGAAGATCCTGCTTCCTTGGTTAGGCGTCTGGTTCGAACCCCCTCTTCTAATCGCATTCCCATGCTCACCATCTCAGTGAAATCTCCGGGAGCGCTAGCGATCATTCGCTCATAGTAGAATGAGCCTAGAGTATTCAAGAATACCTTAGTCATCTCCTTCTCTTCCAATGGTGGGTTAACTTGGGAAGCAATTTCCCTCCATCGTTGTGCATATTCCTTGAATGTCTCCCTTTCTTTCTGAGACATGGAGCGGAGTTGATCCCTATCAGGAGCCATATCCAAGTTGAACTTGTATTGCTGGACAAAGGCTTCACCTAAGTCGTTGAATGTTTGGATATTCGTGCTGTCTAAATCCATGTACCACTTCAGTGCGGCACCGGTGAGACTATCTTGGAAGTAATGGATTAGCAACTGATGATCCTCATTGTACGTAGACATTTTCCTGGCATACATCGTGAGATGACTTTGCGGACAGGAGTTTCCTTTGTACTTTTCAAAGTCAGGGACTTCGAATTTTGCGGGTATTCTTACGCGAGGAACTAAGCAAAGATCCTGGGCGTTTTTTCCAAACAATTTTTTCCCTCGAATTGTTTTTATCTCTAGCTGCATTTTGTGGAGTTGTTCCTGGAGATTTTCCATTGAACCGCGTGGATTTGAGTTACTGCCTGGAGTATGATGAACTTCTTCGTCTATGGTAATGTGTACTACGGAAGCTGAGTTCGTCATGATTGGTTGAGAAACCGGCATTGTTACTTGTGGAAGAGTTACTCCACGTTGCGGAGTAAATGTAGAGTTTTGCTGCAAAGTAGGTATTTCAAGCGAGGTTGTTTGAGAAGTCGGTTGGCGAATTCCGATGCCAAAGTTGAAAGGCATGCCCCATGGATAGCCTTCTGGCATACTGAAGAGTGAGCTACTAGTTGCGACAGTTGAAATTGGAGTAGTAGTGTCTTCTGAGATCGCTGGTTGATTTTGACTGCTCGATGCTGCTTGTTGACTTTGCGCTGAGGCAAATGAATTGACCAAAGATGTGAGTCTCTCCACTTCTTCTTGCAATGTTGTTACCGTGCTACGGAGTTCAACGTTCTCTTGCTCAAATCCTTCCATTACTTTTCTTCTTTTCGATCTTGTGTCGTATGTTCGAGTCGGCTGTGGACGCGGTCGAGAAACTCTAAGACGCGACAGCTTGACGATCTTTTCCTATCTGTTCAATTTGTGCAAGCTGTTCAAGCTGTTCAAGCTGTTCAGGTATGAAACTGTTCAAGTGTCAGACTCTAGACAATAGACTTAAATGCAAAGTATGAATATGATTGTAAAGAAAAGAAATTTCCAAAGAATTTAATGCTAAAAGAGATATTTCTGGCAAATATTTGGATGGAAACAACACACATTTATTGATTATATGGAAGAAGATTACAACAATTGTTTTTTGTTGGAGCATTGCTCACACAAATGATAAATTAAATGATAAAATTACAAACTAAATTGAACTAATTAAACGTATTCGTCGGATGAAGATCCAAAGGCTTGATGCAGCTTCAACTTCAGGATTTCCTTTCCATAGCGAGCTTTTAGTTCAGCTTTCTCGGCTTTTAGCTTGCTAATGACTCTCTTCCACTCGTTGGGAGCGGGATCGCTGGTTGTCATTTCCTCAAGCTTTCTTTTCCTTTCTTTGACGTATCTCTGGATTGCGTTATCCTTCTGACGAATTTTCTCATCCTTTTCCATGAGCCATTCATCCTGGAAGTAAAGCGTCTTTTCATGATCCTTGACTTGCTTCTTGAGCTTCTCGTTCTCAAGATTAGTCTTAAGGAATTTGTTTTCCAAAGCTTCTTTTTCAAACCTTATTTTGGTCAAGGCTTCTTGGTATTCTCCCACAGCTTCAACGGGAAAATTTGTTGATTTGGAAGCGATTGAGAACATGGGATCCTCATAAGCGTAAGGCATTCGAAATTCCTTCGCTCTTTTCTTTACCCAAGAAGTGTAGGTTTCCATGGCTACACAATTCTTTGCCTTCCCTTTTTCTTTCCTTCGGATGTGATGCCAAGCTTTGATCATTTTGCCTTCAATCCCTGGGAATCCTCTCCTTCATGATAAAAGTAACTTTCTACTGTGAAACCAAGAGGTTTACTAGAGTTTGCGTATCCGAGTTGACGTCTTGCCAGGAAAGGGTTGTAGTTGATTCCTCCCTTCGTACCAATGAGAGGTACGTTGGCAAATTCTCCACAGCTCTCAATGATTTCCATCTCATTGTCTGCCAAGGTATACCAATGGATATCGTCGTTTGTAAGAGACATGAGTCTTCTTGACCAATGCCACTCGTCTTTGTTTTCACGGAAGATAGGAGATTTGGGCAAGTGTGAGGTAATCCATTTGAAAAACAGAGGTACACAACACACGATAGTTCCGTCTCCTTGACGATTCCTATGATGAATAGAGACGTATGTGTCACCAAGCAGGGTGGGAACGGGATTTCCAATCAGAAAGATCCTTATGGCGTTGATATCAACGAAATTCGGGACGTTGGAAAACAACACCAATCCATAGAGGAGCAAAGCTAAAATAGCTTCAAAGGCTACCATGCTACCGGCTGCAGAGAATTTAAGAGCCTTCTCCATTAGGAACTTTGAAGTTAGTCCTAAGAGTTTTCCTCTGGTAGTTAGGTTTTTGTCTATCTCAGATTTCTTTAAGTGAGTCATCGTTGCAATGACTGGTGACTTGGGAATGGCTTCCAAACCATTGAAAGGCACTTTGTTTGATACTGAGATACCTAGGATATGCGCATACTCTTCCAAAGTAGGCATCAACTGATAATCAGGGAAAGTGAAACAACGATAGACTGGATCGTAAAACTGAACGAAAGTTTTGAGAAGTCCTTCATCAACGTTAGCGTTCAGAAGAGTTAAAAGAGTTCCATAGCGTTTTCTGAAATCCGAGGGATCTTCTACCAAGGATGCTAACTCTTTCAACTTTCCTACGAGAATTCTAAACCGTATCTTTTGGTGAATCTTCCTCGGCGTCCATCACTCTAACCTAAAATATTTTACAAAGAAAAATCTCTAAATTCTTTGGAAATGGGAAGAGAAATGAAGTTTTTTTTGAATGAATGAATGAATGCATGAATGCGGCAAACATGGTTAGTAGTTATACACACGGGCAAGCGTTCGAAGTCACGAGCATGAAGCCAACGATAAGAATCAACGTGGTTAAGTTCTAAAGGCTTATTCATCTGTGAAACGAGTTCTACTGATAATACAGGCTCAACACTCCTCTTTGAAATATTATCGGATTTGTTGAATACTCGATGGTCCAATAATATTTTCAAGAGAAACTCTTTGATTGTAGTCTCGCATGACAATTACTCTAGGCTTACACCGAATAATCTGCACTACATCCTAATGGCAGGATGGGTTATGTGTTCTATACCCACTCACTTCTCGAGTTTCCTAAAGCACGTCTTCGCAAATACTTGCTAAACACAATACCCCCAAGACAACCTCCACTGAGCGGGAGATATTAACTTCGTAAGCATTGAACTTCTCACGTATTAATACCTCCACCTAGATCTTAAAAATGTTTCTTAAATCCGGGTTAGGATTTCTTTCCATCAGATGAAATCGCGAAAACACACAATAAAGAAAAACAGATATATGCAAAACATAAAAGCTTATCCCCTTTCTTTTCTTTTTGAAAACAAAAAAGCTTGGTGCTCTTGAGCAGAGTAACGCGTTTTCTTTCTTGAAAAATCAAAATTTCAGCGTACTCCCCAGCAGAGTCGCCATTTTTCCTGTTCGCGTTAAAAGGTGACGCGCTAGAGGATGCGAACGTGAATTCGGATTCTCTGGCTCGAAACGATTTACTCTTTTGATTTGTTTATAAAGATGCCGCGAGCATCAAGCTTTATTATTTTCAACACAAGAAAGATGATTTAATGATTATGAAAAGGGAAAGCTGAAATACCCTTAATTGATATTGGTATGCGTAACGACTAGCGCAAACTAGACGCAACGCATTGGGGAGATTCTGAGTAAGGGGGATTGTTATATAAAGGGAATAGATGGAGCACCCTAAATATATATAGTTATCTATAGCTTTATATATGAATATATTTGATATGTTTGTGTGTTTTAATTGCTATTTCTATGATTGGGAAAGTTTCTCCTTTGGATTTTAAGAATGATAGATTTATGTGGGATTCTAGGTTTGTTATTATTGTGCTCGCAAAGATCTGTGGATCTTCTACATACATATCCCCTAATGGGAATCAGAGCATTTGTAGCTCGGATCTAAAGGGTTCTATGGTTTGTTTGGTCTGAGGGAGAAAGAAATTTGCTCGACAAGGATGAGACCTTGTGCCTACGTATTCTCAAAAGGATGTTGAGAAAGTCAGAGCAATCGTAGTTCCCACTTATGCTAGTGGAAAGCAACGGGATGTTAGTAAGAGACAGACAAATGTCATCTTAATGAAAAATGTATCTAATCTATTTCATCACATACATTTTGAAAAGTTTGATTGATAAAATCTTTCATCGTAAGTTATAGGTGTTTTGCTTGAGTGTACAAGCGTTACCACTTACATGTTTAAGAAAGATGTTTGAAAAAGATGATTGAATCTTTCAACTGTAAGTATTGGGTGTTTTGCTTGAGTGTACAAGCGTTACCACTTACAATTAAGAGATGTTTTTGTTTGAAAAGAGTTTGAAAAGAGTTTGAAAAGTTTTTGACTGTATGTGATATGATAGATGAGATACTTCTTCCATAGAGATGATAGATGTCTAAATCTCGAGGAGAAATTGATTGGATTAAGGGATGCTTTTATGAAACCCATGAGTCCTTGTATTGTTAGCCCAAGAGGAGGCATTCCGAGGGTCATCGAGGGTCCTTGTATGAAGCTCAAGAGGAAGCTATAGGGTATGGTTGGCTTTGTGTTAAAAGGGATTTCACCGAGAAACCATCCTTTTGGAATTAAGAGCAATTTCACCGGGAAATTTTACTCTCTGGGGATTTGAAAGTGATTTCACCGGGAAACCATCCTTTTAGGGTTCTATCTTAGCGCGGGTGATTCTTTGTATTGGAAGCCCAATAGGAGGCTGTTAAGAGATTTCCTGTCTCTTTCATTGTATGATGCCCAAGAGAAGGCTAAACTCAATGAGGAGTTCTTTTGAACGAAGCCCAAGAGGAGGCTGACTCAACAGGGGAGTGTTGTCTTATATGAAACCTAAGCGGAGGCTAAACTCAGATGAATGAGTTTTCTTATATGAAGCCTAAGAGGAGGCTAAACTCTGTGAGGAGAGTTATCTTGTATGAAGCCCAAGCGGAGGCTAAATTCATGCTGGAGATGAATTATCTTGTATGAAGCCCAAGCGGAGGCTACAATTGTGGGGAACCTATTGGTTAGTCTAATTATTATGTTATAATTGGACAGTTGTATAAACAAGTGTGTGTGTGTGTGTGTGTGATATGTATTCACAGGAGTTTATGAAGGAAATATAAACAATGCAATGATGTTTATTTACAAGAGTTTATGAAATATAAACAAGTGTCTGTGAAACGAACGTTTAAAACGAGCGTAACTTGATTATTTACAAGTTTGAAACTGTGTACAAGGAAATGAATATGTACACGAACGAGTGTTTATGTACAGAGAAAGATGGATGTACATAGGGGGGTTGGGACTTACACCATAAGAGAGGCCCATTGGTTTGAAAGCAGTTTCACAGGGAATAATGCTTCTTTCAATACCAATGGTATTTAGCGTATATACAGACGAAACAGAAACGAACGATCGAAGTTTGTCTGTGAAAAAGTATCTGTATTATGTACAGATAAAAGTTTTATATGAAAAGAAATTGATATGTACAAGGAAAAGATATATGTACACAAAGAATGTTGGTTTGTGTATACACAAGTGAAATGAAAAACAAACGATCGAAGTTTGTCTGTACTTGAGTATAAAAAGTATCTGTGTTATGTACAGATAAAAATTTGTATGTATTTGAAGAGAGTTTGATATGTACAAAGAAATATTATGTACATAAAAGAATGTTATGGGACTTACACCGTGAGGGAGGCCCATTGGTTTAGCGGAATAATGCTCCTCTCAATACCAATGGTATCGGTGTATAAACAAACAAATGAAAACAAACGAAAGAAATTTGTTTATGTTTGAATATTGAAAATGATGATTTGAGTATGTACAAGTAAAACTAAATATGTACAAAAAAGGGTTGGGACTTACACCATAAGAGTGGCCCAAGATCGATTGAGAAATTCGAGAGAAAACGAATTTGATTTTATCGTTTAAATCGGATCGATCGTGGTAAAAGATGTAAGTTTTGATGAAATATTTTGAAAAATGATTTGAAAATGTTTTGAAATGTGAAGTTCATTTATGAAAAGTTTTGAAAAAAATCGGAAGTCGAAAACTTGAAAATTTCACCTTAAAAGGAGGTTTGAAAAAGTGTTCATAACGTCATTTTCGGCTCAATTAAAATATGACCAGATAAAAGTTTTTTCTGAAAATTTTTGCACTATCATAAAATAGATGTATTTATTGACAAGTGTTCAAAAAATCACCTTAAAATAAGGAGTTTTAATTGGTCAAAAAAATTGTGAAAGTTTTGTAAAAAAACATGAAAAATTGGAAAAGTTATAAAAAGAAATGGTCCTGATGGGAGTTGAACCCATGACCAAAGGGTAGAACACGTGGCAGAGAGACTTAAGGGCAAGCAAGCTACCACTGAGCCAAACGCGTTTTGGTGTTAGTGGACTAGAACACGTGTTAGAAAAAGATTGGAAAATTCAAATATTCAAACTCAAGAACACGCGCGCAGTGTTCTTCATCTCTTTTGATCTTCAGATTCTATGATCCAAGCTATCATCTTCGTTTCTCAATGAAATTCAATGATGTAAAAATGAAACTTGCTCGGTTTTTCATCACGAACACGATGGTACTTGTTAATTGTATTTATTTTAAGTCTAACTCAATTGAATTTCTGGAAAATGCTAAGAACCCTAAAACTGAATTTTCAAATTAAATGATGTATGATTGATGATTCTTTGATTTTATTGAGGGCTATTGATCGTTATGGGTGCAGAAAAAGATTGGCCAAGAGCTTTTTCATTTAAGTTCAAAGAATACGGATATCCAAGTTTGTATTTATACCTGTTCGAGTGAGAATCGAAGAAGGTCTTAGAGCGTTTCCAGAACTTGTTTCTTGATCATTTGAGCATCATCGGCTTGTATGGAAGCTGTGTGAATGGTATGCTTGCTTCGAGCTTGCCTCAATCCTTCCACTCAAGTCAACCTGCAGTCAGCTCAACAGAAAACTCGAAATTGGGGTTAATGGAGTTACAGTTGCTTGCTATTGGTTTGGATCATGTCTATGAGGTATATAGAAGGTGTTAGGATGATTAGATCACAACTTGCTCAAGCCTAGCTATAAATTCGATTCATAAGGCAGCTTGGAAAGTTTGAAAGCATGAAATGTGAAAACTGGTTTTTACTTGTTCTTCTTATGATCTTAAGTTCTAAACAAGTTTTATATTGATCATGAAGCATGTTTGACACCAAAATTTAACATGTTTTCAACTGATTTTCAAAAATGCAATGTTTGGCAATTTTGCACTATATTGCTTGATTTTCAAGAAAGAAGAGTGAAAGCATGGATTTGCATTGCTTTGGTGTTGTTTTGGACTTGAAATGTGATCCATTTATAGGCCAAAAGATTCTGAAATGTTAGCCAAGAGGTACAAGCTTTTGGTGATTCAAAGATAACTTAGAGGGCAAGAATGACTTTTCAAAGGAAAAGGAAGTTTTCTTTTTTAACCATGTGCTTATTTTTACAACTTGATCCATATCTCTCAATTATTACCTCTAGCTGATATTTATCAGCTCAATGATCCATTTGGCATGGTTGGATTGCTTCTAGATGAAGAAAACACAAAAATGACCTATAATTGAAGTTTTGGATTTTGGAAAATCAAGTTCATGGAGCCTTATGTTTCAATTTCAAAAGCATAGCTAGACTCCATGGATTTGAGAGTTCTTGGACATTTTGGAAAGCTTGTTTCACAAGCTACAACTTTCATGTTTTGAGTTTTTTTCAATTCAAAATGGAACTAGGTGAAAAAATGGCATGAAGTTTGGAAAAAATAAGAAATTTCAACACTTAGAAATTTTTCTAAGTATGGAAACTTTTGACTTTTTGTTGACATTTTCAAATTCTTTGATTTTTTATTATCATGATGGATCATTTGAAGTATTTTGATGATTGAAAAAGTTTTGTTTTGAAATTTTTGACCAAAAGTCAAAGTTTGACTTTTCAGTGCAGATGAAATTTCATCAGATGTTTCTGAAATTGACTGATGAAGTCTGTGAACTTCTGTAATGTTTTGAATCCAGAAATTAGGTCAAGATGTTGTATCTAAGATATGATGACCAATCTATATCCAAAAAATTCATTTCTTGTTCAAAAAATCAGAGAAAACTCATGCCCGATCAAAACCCTAATTGGTCGATCCTTGATTGATCTGTGAGAGAAAATGGATATCTGAAGATTGAAGGCTGATATTTTGATCAAGATAGATCAAATGAGGTGAGAAAAACTTAAACCCTAATTGGTTTCCTTTTGAATCAGATGAAAATCTGATGAAACCCTAATTTTGACCTGTGAAATTCACACCCGATTAATGTTGTCTGAGCTATTAGTTATGCAAATGATGCAAATGTAAAGTGGTATATTGGGTCCAAATGTAAACGTTGATGCAGTCAGGAAATACTTTGTTTAAAAAGACAAAAGAACAACTGGGTAAGTCGAAAACCCGAAAAGGGCGGCTTAGGAAAAAATGAGTGTCTTAGTGGACTGAAAACCTGAAAGGGCGGTCCAGGCAAAAATTAGAGACAATAAATAGAAAAAGTTTATCCTGGTAGATTGAAAACCTGAAAAGGAAATCTAGGCAAAAATTAAGGATTAAATGACAAAGTAACTGCATCAGTCTGTACTTCGTCAACTTGAAAAAATCTTCCATCAACGGATCTTCAATCAAATCTTCTGAAGAAACAAGCACTATTGGAATTCAAAGTTGTTAGGGAGAATAACGGTTACTGATTTCAATGTAGCCTTTTCCTAATATATTATCATTTCCAACTTTTATAAATAGTCTATGGAATCACGCCTTTGGCTGATTACCATTCTATAAATAAAATTTGAGCCTTGTGCCCATTTATTTGCAATTCTTACTTTACTCACTTTTGCAAAATAACGCTTTTACTTGTGAAAATCACTTTTGAAACAAAAAAAAAGTTTTAAATGAATTTTTACTTTCAAACTTTTTAAATAAAAGCGATATTTTTCTTCGAACTGTGAACATAGAAGGAACAACAACAATTATCTCCATGAGCGTTTCGATCTCTGAAATATAAACAACTGCTGAGAAGTTTTCTCTTCCTCGAAAGAGATCATCAAAGACGATATTCTTATCCAAAAAGAATATCCAGCAGGATCGCCAGTAAAAATTCCTTTTCTCCTCAAGAAATTTAAGCATGCGACTCTGATTCATCACCAATAACATCTACACCATTGCTGAAGATTTTACTGAGTATTTGATTGAACTGCGAAGTAGTCCATTTCCAAATACACTTTGTTGTCTTGTCAAGTATCGTCAGCATGCATATGACATTCATGACATTCATTATTCATACACAATTTCATCATTAATGCATTATTTCAGTTTTCAATGTTTGCTTCAATATCACTTGTTTAGGTTACATTTATTCCCAAAAACAAGCATGGGCGTGTCATCTCTCCATTAGATTGTCACTCCTAAGCAGAAAGAACACATTCTTTCTCCAGTTCCCGAATCGAGTTCATTCCTCATTAGATCCAAAATCTTATTTGACTGCTTCTTTCCAGTTCATTCCTGGATAGAACCTTGTCTTCAACCAATCCAGGTATAGATTTCGCAAACAAAATCTACCTGCAAACCATAAGCAATAGCCTCGTTATCCGAGCCGCTTATTTCCTTTTCATCTTTGAACTTATCATAAAACGATTATTCTTCTTAAACAAGTCCAATCATGAAAGTTCTTTCTCTCTAAGAAACCTATATCTTTACAATCAAAACGCCCACATCTTCTAAAAAAGATCCCTGGAACGATTGTAATTGGAAAAATAGAAACTCATTTGAGATCTGTTCCCATTACTGTCTGTTATTCACAAGGCTGAATACTCAATAAAAATTTGTCAAGAATTACCTTGTTATAGTTATCACTTTGCTGATAATTGGTAATATCTTCAAAACTCATACCATTTACCATCACAATGCTGATAATCGGTAAGTGAGTCTTCATTTCAAATTACCATAAACTATCACTAGGATGATAATTGGTAATATCATTTTTAATTACCTTGAACATTGTCACAAGGTTGACAGAAGGTAATTTCCTCGTTTCCCAAAGCGAAACAGATATTCACTTCCTTTGTGAATCTTTTTTCCCTGTGAAACATATAATTGTTTCCCAACAAACAGGATTCTCCTTTCTTAGACAGATTGAGACATCCTCACAATTGTTTCCCCCCCAGCATGTCACCCTTTGATACCTCCTGGGTAAACTTTCTACAATCACTTTGCATCATTCACATATTTTGGTATCTTAGGTCCAAAATTTGCGTATTCTGATATTTAAGTCTCTTCACACCTATCGAGACAAAGATTTTCATCTTTATATCTCAGGTTGAAGAAACTTAAATAGGGGCATCTGTCATACCCCAATTTTTGACCTAAGATACCATCTCATATCATTCACACATGTATCACTGCATCACTGACAAATTTTAGAACAAGATAGCTTGTGTGTGCTCCTTGAGCCAGATTAGGGTTTTGGATCAAAATCTTTCATCTGTTCAAGATATGATCAAATTAGGGTTTGAGTATCCACTCACCTCTAATGATCTATCTTCATCAATCATCAACATTTGATCTTTAAATTCCCATTATTTCCTCAAGATCTATCTTGAATCAACCAAATTAGAGTTTTGATCGAGGATGGTGTATCATTGACTTTTTGCTCAATGAATGACCTAATTGCTTGTATAATTATCTCAAAATCATAAATTCAATATCTTGACCTAATTTTTTTGATTCAAAACGTCTTAAATGCCATGATTGATCCTCAGAGAAATTCTGAATCATCTGACAAAAAGTCAACTGTTCAAATCAGTCAAACTTTGACTTTTGGTCAACTTTTGAAATTCAAAATTTTTTAATCATCAAAGCATTTCAAATTATCTATCATGATCATAAAAAATCAAAATGTGTGAAAAAGTCAAAACTTGAAAATTTTCTAACACTTCGTCTTGTGTTGAAGATGATTTTTGGACTCACAGACTCGTATGTCGGTTTTGTCACGTATATTCAACAACACGATCCTTTGCCTACGTTTGAAATAGAGAAATCATGGTTGGAATTAGAAGAATAAATCCCGACCCAATGTGTTGCACGTGAAACCAACAACATTTCTTCTTTGACAACCTTACTTGTGAAATCACAAAACTCTAATGATATTTCATCTTCGGAAGCTCCTCTAATCCATTCCATTCCTCAGAATACCAACAACAATAGTTATTGTGGTGACAATAAAAATAATGGAAAAAATAACAACCGTGATAACAAGGGTCGGAGCTCTAGAAGAGGCAGCCGCCATAATCATAACAGCAATGGCTCATAGTATTACGATGGTGGTGGATGCGAAAAACAATCACAATGGAAGCAGTCCTCTACCTGGCAATAGTGAAACAATTTCCTCCTTGGGCTCCTTCTCCATGCTCTTACACGTGAGTGCAATATCCTCTCTTAGACGTTTTGAATGATATCAAAACATGTAGTATGTATTATTTTTACATTGCACCTTATCTTTTTATGTCTAGGTTGTATTTTTATCTTAAGACACTTAGGAAATAAGTCAAAAGCATTTGGACAAGTTAAAAATATCAAAAATATCATTTTTTTGTGAAAAATCATGTCACCTCATATTTTCTTTCCTCACGTCTCAATATTTTTTCTCCCTCCACCTCCCCAAAATTTCTCGTATCAAAATTATCAAACATATCGTAACAAGCTACATTCACAAACTATTGATAATCTCCAAAATAAATGTTGTTTAATGCTTTACTCAATTTTTCCATATCCCTCACCTTATAAAATCGAGCAAAACCAAATAATTGACCCCATTGCATATCTATTTTGAGAAACAAAATCATCGGATAGAATCCCACAAACCTCTAATTCTTTTCGTAATTCCACAAGATTATCAAGAAAATTGGAAAAATAGAAAGAAGTCATTATTGCCCGTTCGTCATGACACAAAGTCCTACGCGTACACGATCTTCCCCAACCAACAACATTCATAGAATGATCAAACCAAAACCTATATTGAATTTCCCCACCACTGACGCCCCCCTAGTCTACCTATAGCTCCATTGAAATCTATCGCATATCTGGTGTTCCTATAATTTTGTCCATTGCCTCTGAAACTCTCGCTCCTGCTTCCTCCATGTCGTGCAAACCCGTAGCCATGTCATGTCTTTGACGTCTATCCCTAACTGCAGTCCATTCTCCCCATCCTCCCTACCCCCTCTCCCAATTTGTGTCACCTTAGCTAAATTCCCCTCATATTGAAACAGAATTGTTCGGGGCACCGCCTATATCAACGAAATATTAATGTTCTCACACAATTTCAAATATATTATTAATATTTATTTTGATAGTAATGTTATTTATTAATTTGACCAATCAAAAATATATTTTATAATTAGATTGATTATTTAAAAAAATCATAAGAAGCTCATGGATGATAAAAATAGAAATATCAAACAAATATTAGCGTGATACACAAACGACAAACAATGTGTTTTTTTTTAGAACAAACTAGCAACCTATAATTCATTAAAAACTAGAAACCTTAAATAAAAAATATAATTAAATTCATTAAAATTTTGTTTCCTATGAGAAAAAAGTTCAAATTAATTTAAAACATGAAAGGTGTCCGTTTATAATGTTATAGTTAGAGTTGTGGAGGTAGTATATGCGTGTTTTCTTCATATATAAGTTAAAAGTTAATTTTGACAGTTTAAGAGTAGAATTCATGTTTTCTTTGCTAATAATAAAATTCATGTTTTATGTCCAAAGATAGTTGTCTGCACTCTTTTTCTTTGAATTTTTCCATATAAACATTAAAGTATTAATGATACATTAACATTTCTTTTTTACATATCTGGTAAATTATGTAACAATATAGTTAATTTAGATGAGCAAAATAATTAATCTTTTTCAAAATCAAATTTATGATTTTTTTTTTGATTTTTTTTTTTGATTTTTTTTATGATTAATTTAACAAATAAATAAATATATATTTCAACTTAAATTTAATTGGTGTTTTGTTCAATTTAATTAACCATATTTTTTTTAAATAATTAATTGGTATCGCATAGACAAAAAATATATGATAATTTAGATGATATAATTTGCCAAATTATACGATGGAGCCTCATTCTACCAATGGTATTAGTTATGATAATTAATTTTAAAAGATAATTATTAAACTATGCACTTACGTTGTAGTTTTTTAAAACTCATATTTATGATATATTATTTGAAGAGATATAATATCTCTCCATCAAAAAATATCTTAAGTGTTTCATTTGTAAAAAATAATATTATCACAAAACAACGGACTATTCATCGATTGATATTTTTTTTAATTGTATCACTATAATACTTGTATTTACTCAAATTTAAATATTTTTGTTTTATTCCTCCTCAAATGTAATTTTATCTCTCCACTTATCTAATTTATGCATAATTGATATAACTTAATCATTCGATTTGATATAAGTTAATCCACCATCCAACTCTTATTTTGATAAATAATAATGAGTATTTAAATTAATGTGTGGGGATTATGGAAGGAGGACACAGCTTATAGGAGTATGTTTGTCTCTCTCTATATATAATCAATGTTATACAATATTATAGAAAACAACTAAGCAAAATAAGAGTTGAATGGTGGATTAGATGAAATCATACTACAATGAAAATGAGAACTCAGGGCCTTACCCAATATGAGGAGATTTTCATCCAAACAATATAAAAATTCACATTATATACTATATATCTGTGTCCCTTAATTGATAATAAGGGTTATCAAAAGTAAACTTTACATAATAACATCTCATTCGGCTTTTTGCGTGTTTTCACTCCGGCACGATTTTTATAAAGGTGGTGATTTCTTCGTTCCTTACTCTTATATCGAAATCTTCGAATCTGGTTATTTTTTATGATTATAGGCCCATTTGTTTGGTGGGATGCATGTACAAAGTCATATCTAAGGTCTTGGCGGGGAGACTAAAACGAGTACTTCACTCTATTATCTCTCTTAACCAAAACACGTTTGTTCTCGGGAGGCAACTTCTTGATGGTGTTTTAGTTGCAAATGAGGTGGTGGATTTCACAAAGAAGGGAAAAAATAAATGTCTTTTATTTAAAGTGGATTTCGAGAAGGCTTATGATAAGGTTGATTGGAGGTTCCTTAGATTCATGATGGTGGAGATGGGTTTCAGACAGAAGTGGAGAGCTTGGATAGAATTGTTGGTTTTTCATAGCAACATGTTGGTGCTTGTTAACGGTATCCCAACTAAGGAGTTTAAGGTTAAAAAAGGCTTGAGACAAGGTGATCCTCTTTCACCTTTTCTTTTTGTCATGGTTGCGGAAGAGTTGATGAGGTTAGTTAGGAGATCTATGGATTTGGGAGAGTTTTGCGGTTTTGCAATCGATGGTCGGTGCACTATTGATATTCTCCAATTTGCGGATGACACTCTCCTAGTAGGCGAAACATCTTGGAGGCATGTTTGGGCTATAAAGGCGCTGTTGAGAGCTTTTGAGCTTGTGTCAGGTCTTGGGATAAATTACCATAAGAGTAAGTTGATTGGGATTAATCTTAATCAACCCAAATTTCGTGGAAGCGATTTCGACTGTTCTCTCTTGTAAAGTGGAATCTAGTAATTTCACTTTCCTCGGCATTCATATTGGGTCGAATCATAGAAATTACTCAACGTGGCTCCCGCTCATTCTTAAGTTGAAAAGGCGGCTTTCCGGGTGGAGAAGTAGGTTCCTTAGTTTGGGAGGAAGAATCACTCTTTTGAAATCTATTTACATTTTCACTATGTCTTTTTATAAGATGCTTACAAAGGTGGCCAAAGAGTTTATTAGCATCAAGTTAATTTTTTATGGGGCAAGGTGGAATAAAGAATGAAGATTCATTGGGTGAGTTGGAGGAAAGTGTTTTACCCGATTGAGGTAGAGGGATTGGGTGTAAAATTCCTTCCGGATGAGAATTTTGAAGGCTAGGTACGGTGATATTACAACCAAGATTCATTGCGGTGATGAAGTTTCTTTGGAGACTAAGTCTTCCTCTAATTGGTGGAAGGATATTACCAATATCAGTAAGATTTTCTATCTTGATCCTTTCTTATCTTTGTGTAAAAGAGAAGTAGGTAATTGTTTCCATGTTCCTTTTTGGGAAGTTGTGTGGTTGGGGGATCTTTGCTTCAAGGAATTTTTTCTGGATTTGTATGATCATTCTTTGTTGAAAAGAGTTTCGGTGGCGGGAATGGGAGGATGGAGGGAGGAAAATTGGTTTTGGGGAGATTTTGGTATAAATTTTAATTTGCTTTCATTATCGGACCGAAATGCTTTCTTGAACCTTAAATTCATGTTGAGAAAGGTTACTTTGAGATCGGATATTCAAGATAGGGTAGTTTGGAAGGCGGATGCTAGTCGTATGTTTTCAGTCTCCTCTTGTTCTTCCTTTTATGACTGTTTTAGAGTTCTGTTTGGTCCTCGGAGTAGAGAGGAGGAGGCTTTGTGCAAATTATGGAAGATGGATGTTCCTTTCAAGACAAAGGCTTTTGTTTGGCGGTATTTTGTGAATAGGATCCCAACAAAGGACCTATTAAAGGTTAGAAGAATTAATTTACATGATGATGCTTTATGTTGTCCCTTTTGTGGAACGGATCCGAAATCTTTAGATCCCATTTTTCACAAATGTAGAGCAATTAGGAGAATTTGGGAAGAAATAGCAATTTGGATTGATAAACCCGTTGTTAACGGTGAGGATAGCCTTTCCAATTTTTTGGAATGGTATTCCTTTTGTAAAGATAAAAAAGTGAGAGATAGCAAATTGAGAATTGTTTGGTTAGCCACTTTATGGTTTATTTGGCTTGGGAGGAATGACATTTGTTTTAGGGAGGATAAGTGGAATGTGGATAATATGATTTGGGGTATAAAGTTTTTGGTTTGGATATGGTCTTACATAGGAGAGATTATCCACCACAATTATTGTTTTTATGATTTTAGCAAAGATCATTTGCTTTTCCTATCAAAGATGTAATTGGTTGATAATTTCTCTTTTTTTTCTTTTCGGGTTTTGCTATTACCGGTTTCCTTGTGTATTCAGGTTGGAGAACCCTTAATTCTCCCATTAACATATCTTGCTTACACAAAAAAAACATGTACTCCAACGCATTAGCGTATTGTATCAAAAGTTATTCTTGCAATTAATAAAAAATGAACTTCACATGTATCAAATTAATTTTATAAAAAAATCAATTTATTTATTTATTCAATAGATAAAATGTCAGTATATTTTATTTTTATATTAAATCTAACTCAACGTTTTACCTTATAACATTTAAGGTTGTCTTTAATTAAACTAACTCGATATTTTACCTTATAACATTTAAGATTGTCTTTAGTTTTTGTAATATTTAGGTTAACTGACAGTAATTCAATCGTGATAAAATAATTAGAGATTCTATTTATTCATGTTTTAACCCTCACAATTTATTGTAAAATTATATTTTACTATAAAGGCTCTAAATAATATAGGACTAAGCATATGATTTTTGTTTTAAGTCCAAAGTGCAGAGGGTGTTGTTCTTAGTTCAGGTAGTAATCCTGGGGGTGCATATAGTAGTGGGATTGGCCTAGATATTTATTTGAGATCCATTAGC